>JAOXYA010081334.1:0-11324 GCA_028565675.1 Sorex palustris
GGGGGTGAGGAGGCGGGGGGGGGGAGGGGGGTTCACGGCTGTCCCCCAGCGCCCCCTGGAGGGGAGCAGGGAGCACAGCCCAGAAGCTCCGGGCGCAGGGGAGACTTAGTTCTCCCGGTCCCCCGGAGTCGGAGTCGTGGCTCCTTTTGGGGAACGGTCTCCACTTGGATATCAGGTACCCAGGAGGGCTCACCCAACAGAGAGGCCCCGAGACGCCACAATAGCACCCGGGGGCTGGGACAGCAGGGGCCGGGCAGAGCCCGAGGCAGCGGCGGGGGCGCGAGCAGTCCCCCAGAGCCCCAGCCAGGCTGGAGGTGGGCACTGCATCAAGGGTCAGCGAGTTGGGGAGGGTGTCCCCGGGACAGGAGTGTGGGCACGGAATGGACGTGGCAGAAGCCGTAGGCTGGGCCGGCACAGTGCGACGGGGTGGGGGAGGCTGTCCAGGAGAGCAGTGGCCAGGCCACTCGGCCTCGGCGGGAGATGGAGCCATGGTGCGGGTGCGGGGTCACGGCAAGTGGGAGCCCTGGGGGTGGGTGCCCAGCAGCACATGCAGGCCCTGGGCACCGCTGAGACTGACTGACCCTCAGAGCACCTCCAACAGGGGCGGCGTCCAAAAGAAACCAAAAAAGAACAGCTTTGGGAGCTGGCGACCCAGGCTCACCCACAAGTACCGGTGGGGGTGGGGGTGGGGTGGGAAGGGCCGGGAGAGGGGCAGGATCTTGGCTGGGACCCCAGAGCCAGGGAACCTCAGAACTTGGGGGTGGAAACGCCTCCTAACGGGTCAGCTCAGCCCTGCCAGGGGCTCCAAAGGTACGCAGCGGCTGACAGAGGACGGCTGGGGTGGGGGAGGGGCGGGGGAGCCGGCAATTCCAGGGGCAGGGGCTGTTCCTGGGGGAAGTATAGACCCCAGACCAAGCGTCTGCAGGGCAAACGTGCAGAGTGAGCCCTGGGGGTGCCGGTGAGCTCAGGCTGGGGGAGACCGAGGCAGGGGCCGCCCCACACGCTGCAGACACCAGCGGGGCCTCGGCTGCTCTCCAGAGCCAAGGAGGAGCGTGAACAGGACCCCCGTGGCTCCTGGTGGAGGTGGGGGAGGGGGGAAGCAGGGGTCAGTGGCGGTGGCTGTGTCCCTCTCCCAGGAAGGGCCACTCTGGGGGGCTGAGCAGGACCTGGCGGCGCGGGCGAGGCACTCCCAGGAGAACTGCAGGACACCGCTGCGCCCACCACTCAGGTCCACCTGAGGGAGACACAGGGCTTCCTCGAGGCCCCGTTTCGTGGGCGCGGAGACCCCCGCCCTGTCAGCTTGGGGCGTCACTCGCGCACCTCCTGCTCACAAGCCAGGGGAGTGGGGCTCCCTCACCAACACACGGCAGCGCCTTTATTCTGAAGACGCTCCCGTGGGGGTGACCGGGGGTTTGAGGTCCCCAGGGAGGTGGGAACCGTCCGCAGTGCCTGGTGGCGGAGGAGGAGGGAGACAGGGCGGGAGGACGGGGCAGAGGGTCCCACTGGGAGGTGACGTTAGCCACCTTGGGGTATGCACCCGGGCACCCACGGGGCAGATGCCCTGCGGGGTGGCCGGCGGAAATTTCAGGAACCTCTGAGATCCGGTGCTTTGGACCCAAAGCGGGCGACAGTGAGGCATCCCCAGTCCGGTAATGTGCCACAGGGGAGGCTCCTGGCGCATCACCAGAAAAGCCAGAGGCTCCTCTGCCTGGTGGCAGGAGGAAGGGCTGAGATACCAAAGCCCTCTAGTGGCCGTGGGGGCTCCCTGGAGTAGGGGGGGGGGAGGGGGGGACGGGTGGGGGGCCTGGAGCCTGGCTGTACCCTCCTGGGAGCTGGGGAGTAGCGTAGCTGACCACAGGGGCCGGTGGGGCTGGAATCCACAAAGAAGCTTGTGGGCACCTGGGCAGCGGCCGCCGTAGGCTCGCAACCTGGACTGCTTTCTGCTCCGACCCTCTCGGGAAGTGAGCGTTGGTCCCGCGGGGCCAGGGACAGTCCCTGACAGCCGGCAGAAAGGAGCCTCCCCTTGGTGACTGCTGACCCCACCCACCAGGCTTCTTTCCTGTTGTCGTGGGGCACCGCACCTGGTGGTGCTCAGAGCTCCCTCCTGGCAGTGCTGGGGGGGCACCTCGGGGAGAGGGCACCCTGCTCGCTGCCCTCTCTCGCTGGCTCCCCAGGTCCATTTTCCCTGGGCCTGGGATTGAGACTTGGGCCTCACCCCCGCCAAGCCAGGTGCCCGCTCCCTGAGGCTGGGTTGGTGGATCAGAACATGGAAGTCCTGGAGGAGGAAGGACCTGCTGGAGGGCTCGGCGTGGGTGGCCAAGGCGGGGGGGGGGGGACTCCCCGGATCCCGCGCATTCCTGCCGTCTCTCGCTGCCCGGACTGGTGGGCCTACCTGCTGGCCAGCGGCTCCAGCTTAAAGATGTGCACTGTCTCCGTGTTGCTGGAGGCGCAGAGGAACTGCGAGTCCATGCTGAAGGCCAGCGAGCTGATGGTCACGTACCTATGGACGGGGGAGGGGGGTGGAGGGTTGGCCTGGGAGTGTTCTGCTCTGGGTGGAAAGCCAGGGTTCGTGCCTGGCGACACTCCACCAACTTGGCTGGATGGCTCGATGCTCTCTTGGGGCAGGGGGTGGGGGTGCAGGGGGAGGTCTCCAAGGCTTTACACGGCGCTGCTGAGGGGGCTTGTGCAGAGCCAGGGATTGAACTTGGGGCATGAGCCCAGAGGTGGGAGCAATGCCCCTGGTTCCTCAGCCTAGCACCCGCACCTCTGACTCAAGCCCCTGGGTCTTAAACTCTCCGCAGGGCGGTTTGCACCCTCAGAGGTTAATGCCAGCAGGATTCACAGAAGGCCTCACTTGGGAGCCAGCGGGAACCAGCCCCTGGCTCTCCCGGGCCTTGGGGGTCGTCCGGGCCAAGCCCTGACCTCACAGGGGGCAGTCGGTGGCCCCTGAGGAACCAGAAACCGCTCGGGGCAGCAGCCCGAGTCCGTCCCACGGCTGTGTCTGCAGGCTCAGCCCCAGGGGAAAGAGCCGCCCCTCCCCTCACCCAGCAGGGACACCGTGATCCTCATCCCACTGCCCCCATGCCCATGGCCGGACCCTGCGGCTGAGCGGGACGGGGAACACAGACCTTTTCATTCCTCTCCGGAACTCGTACAGCTTCTGCCCATCGGGGACAGAGAAGACGCGGATGACGGTGCCCTGGAGCAGAAGGCAGAGGGGCCCATGGGTGCCGGGTCAGCCTTCCCGCCCGGCGGGCCCTTAGCTTATTTGGGGGTTGGGGGGCGGGGGGGCACCCAGGCAGTGGGTTGCGGGGGGTCACTGGGCTACTGGGCCAGGCACTTGGATGCCAGGACCGAGGATGCAGCACTGCTGGGGCCACCTGGGCGGGCGATGCACAGAGCCCCCCTACCCCCACACTAGCCACGCCTAGGGGTGGCAACACATCCTTGTGATACCCCGGGTGAAACCCTTAACCCTGTGTATCCTGGTGAGATTCTTTTTTTCTTTTTGCAATGCTCAGGGCTTATTCCTGGATCTGCATTCAGGATTTACTCCTGGGGGACCCTATGGGATGCCAGGGATTCAACCCGGGGTCGGCCACGTGCAAAGCAAACACTTTATACCCACTATCTCTCCGGCCCCTGAGATGGCTTTAAAAAACAAACAAACAAACAAACTTAAAGTCAATAAAATGTTCAACACTTTCAAAAAAAAAAAACCATTTAAAAAAAGCTCTCTCTCTGATCCCAGGGGTGGAAGCCAGGGCCTCACACAAGCCAGGCTAGTGTCATGGTTCTGAGCTACCCACGTCCCACCTGCCCCAGCCCGAGAGGGAGGTGGCCCCTCACGGCAGCTGAGCTCATGGACTCAGGACAGTGCCTCAGGCAGGGCCAGATGCCCGCTCCCCACCCCCAAGGGGCAGGATGGGCCTGTCTGACCTCAGGCTCTGGGTGTGGGGGGAAGGGGTGCTTGACAGGGACCCATACTCACTTTTTCCGAGGCGCTGGCGAGCCTGGAGCCCGCGGCATTGAAGGTGACAGCGGCCAGCATGCCCTCGTGGGCGGCGATGGTGCAGACCGTTTTCTGGGGGGAGAGGAGGCATGTGGCCACGGGTCCAGCGGGGTGGGCCCCTTCCCCCCGCCTGCCCCGCCAGCCCAGGCTCCCCGTCCCTGCCCCAGACCAGCCGGCCGTGGACGCATCGTGCATCCACATCCATGGGCGTGTGTCCCCGTGGCAGGCAGCCTGCACACTCACCAGGGAGTGTCCGTCGTAAAGCACGATCTCGCCCGTCGTCTGGCTCCCGGGATAGGCCACATAGGAGTTGGAATGGTTGATGGACAGGGCACACAGGCCTGGCGGAGAAGAAGCCGGGCTGGCAGGGGACTCCCGGGAGCGTCCCCTGCTGGCGAGGGGCAGAACAACTCGGCCAACCTCTGACCTCCCAGGCCTCAACAGGCCCGGGGGAGGAACTGTCCACCGCTGAGCAAGCACAGTTCTGGCAGGGGCGGGCAGGGCTCTTGCTCACAAGGTGACAGGTGACCCCACCCCAAGGGATCTGAGTCCACCACTCCCTGAGGGTAAACATTTACCTACAGGGGAACTAAATGAGCCTCCCCAGGGGGAAATCCACCAGCAGGCCTCCACTGCCTCTCTCTGGCTGGTCATTTACAGGCTGGGGAGGGGGCCAAGGGCTGAGGGAGGGGCTGTATGTCTCCCTACTTTGCTACTTATTCTCTGGAGGAGCAAAGTGACTTGAAGGCCGAGTCTGCACCCCAGGGGACCCACAAAGGCACACTGTCAGACAGAGCCCAGAGGGACAGAAGGCAGCCACCAAGGGCACCCAGGAGACTGGGAGGGGCAGGGGTGGGGTCCATCCTAATAGCAGTCTGGTGACTGGGGGTGGGCTGGCAGGGGAGGGGGTGTCTATCACAGTAGCCCAGAGCAGTTTCACAACTATGTACCCTGAGGATATTCCAAGGGGCCCACAGATAAAAATCATGTCGGTGGGCCAGAGACAAGGGGGCTGACGGTCCGAAAGGGGGCCACACAAAGGCCCCGGTCAGTAACAGGTTGAGAAACACAGGTTTAGGGCAATAGAGGCGCACACGGCGGAGGTGGAACCAAGAAGTTTCCAGAACCCCAAACTGTGCGAGCACCATCTTTCTCAATGAACTTCTTTGCAACAAGTCAGTGTGTCAGATGGGTTCTTAGGAACAGGAGGGAGACCTTGATTTTAGGCTAACATGCACTGTCTGCACTGTAGCACTGCACTGTCCTCCCATTGTTCATCGATTTTTTGCTCGAGCGGGCCCAGTAACGTTTTAATTTTGAGACTTGTTACTGTGTTTGGCATATCGAATACGCCACGGGTAGCTTGCCAGGCTTTTGCCGTGCGGGCTAGATACTCTCGGTAGCTTGCCAGGCTCTCCGAGAGGGACGGAGGAATTGAACCCGGCTCGGCCGGGCCGGCCGCGTGCAAGGCAAACGCCCTACCGCTGTGCTATCACTCCAGCCCTGGCTAACATGCACCTGAGCAAATATGCTGGGTGGGAGGGCAGAGGGTTTAAAAAAAAAAAATAAAAGCAAGCCCCGAAGTGCAAACGCTTAGATCGGGAACCAAAGTCCAACTCCTGTTTCTCGCTTTGCCAAGGACACAGCCACGTGGTGCTCTGGCAGGGTGATGTGGGGTCTGGGCGAGCTCTGCCATCCCTGGCCATTCCAGAACCTTCTCTGCCCCGACCTTCCAGAAACCAAGCCATTCCATGTCCCCCTTCCCAAGAATGGGCCTGGAAACCCCAAGTTCCCGTACTCTCTGGGTCCTGTACAACGGGCCGGTGGCGTCAGGTGTGCAAAAACGGGGAGGACGAGGTGAAGATGGGTGCATCCCCGAAGGATGAGAGACCCTCTTCCCTGGGGGCACGAGCCGAAGAGGCCCGGCCCGGGGAGGAAGCACGCGCTGAGATCTCACGGGTCCTGGCGGCGCCTGGGCACATGCTCTGTGTTTTGTTTTTGTTTCAACACTGGGATCTGGAGCGTGCCCAAGAGACGGAGCAGATCCACTGTGGGCAGGAGGCCCAGGCTCAGTCTCCACACAGCTCCCTGGCACCAAGCCAGGAGTAACCCCTGGACCCAGGGCAGGAGAGCGAGGTTCCTTGAGACCCTCGGGGGATGGCTGCACCCGAAGGCAAGTGCCAGGGCCTGTGGAGGGGAACCAAAGAAGCGTGAGAGCACCCCACCAAGCAGATCCTTGGAGAAGCAAACTAGCTTTTTCCCCCTTCCCCCCCCCCCTCTTTTGGGTCACACCTGGCGATGCACAGGGGTTACTCCCAGCTCTGCACTCAGGAGTGACTCCTGGCGGTGTTCGGGGAACCATATGGGATGCTGGGAATCGAACCCAGGTTGGCTGTGTGCAAGGCAAACACCCTCCCCGCTGTGCTATTGCTCCGGCCCCCTGAGCAGATCCTTGGAAGGCCGCACAGAGATGCCCAGCCACGGTGTAGGCAGTGAATGCCACGCGGAGCTTAGAGCCACGGAAAGAAACTCCTGTGCTGTTCACCGTGGCCGGAAAGAGGGCTAAGCTGGCAGTCGACGGGTGGAGGATGGCCAGGCTGTCCTTCCAGAAACTGTTGCAGGTAGGAAGGGGAAGGCCAGGCTGACCGGGCTCCAGCGCGGATGGGCTCAGAGACGGAAGGCTCGGCACCAGCGGCCGTCCTGGCGGGACCTCGTGGAAAGTGGCCGCTCGGTCCATGGTGGGTACACCCTGCAGAGACGGGGGCATGGGGACTAGGCAGGCGTGGGTCCCCAAGGACTGGGGCAGTGCACAGGGTGACGGTGAGAACAACCCAGGCTTCCTACTAGGGCATGATGGAGATATTCACAAGGTGACGGTGGTGACGTCTGCCCGACTCTTGACACAAACGAAACGCGACTGAATTGCTGGGCTTGTGAGTCAACCTCAGTAGACGGTGTGCATACACACACGTGTGTAAGTGCACGTGTGTGTGCATTCTTGTGTGTGTGTGTGCACGCGCATGAAGACAACATTTAAGGAGCCCGATCCCACAGAGAGGCAGAGGCCAGGATTCTGTATCTATTCTCGGGTTGGGAGATGCTTTTCTAACTCTCCAGTGCCAGGGATGGAACCCGGGGCCTCACGCATGCCAGGCATGAGAACCTCCACTGGGCTAGCTCCAAGCAGCCTGACTGTGTGATTCCGGCCCTTTTGAGCCTGTATCTTCGCCATGGAAGGAGCTCAAACGAAGCATGACGGTGACCGGGGTGGGGGACAGATCGGGGGTATCCTTCCAGCTTTAATAGTCCGCGATGGTGAGTTTGTCTTCTTCTCCCATCTGCAAGCACTGGGTGCCCTTGCGGCCAGGTGGAAGGAGGTCTTGGGCAGGAGGCTGGCACCCAGCCTGCCTTGGAGTCAGAGATGCTGGGTGCCAACATTAAGGAGAGAAGCAAATCCCCTCGGCTTCCTCTGCTCAAATGGGACTTCCAGTCACTCCCAAGAGGATGCTGCTGGCGGCTAATTAGAAGGGGGCGAGGAACAGCGGAGAAGGCAGGCCAGTGTGGACACCCTCCTCCCCCTGAGTCCTGAACTGGGCCCCCAGGTCTTCCTGCTGCCCTGAAGACTTCACCAAAGCTCCTACGAAGTTTTCATGTGGCCGTGGGCCCTAGACTCAGACACATGCAACCAGGGCGCAGGGCTTGAGGGACCCGGCGGTGCCAGGGATGGGCCGGGCCTCCTGCAGGCCAGGTGCAAGGCAGCAGCCAAAGCCCCCGCCAAACCCCAGACTAGCAATCTCCTTTAAAAAAAAAAACTGGGGTGCCCGAGCTATAGTACAGCAGGTAGGGCGTCTGCCTTGCATGCAGCCATCCCAGATTCAATCCCCCCGGGATTTCATATGGTCCTCCAAGCACCGCCAGAAGTAATTCCTGAGTGCAGAGCCAGGAATAAGCCCTGAGCATCACTGGGTGTGGTCCAAAATGGAAAAAAAAAAAAAACAACCAAAAAACCACCACCACCACCACCAACAACAAAAAAACCAAAACCAAAACAAAACAAAATAAAAAAACTGAGTTTGATTGAACATTTTGTATAATATCAAAATGAGCGTGTGACCTTTTTTGTTTTTCTGTCCAGAAAACACTGAGCGCCTCGTGGGATGTTGCTGAGATCTTGGTGCTTGGTGCTCAGGGCCAGCCCCTGCTGCTCCTCTCTGTGGGGCGGGGGGATGAGGCGTGGCTGCACAGGCAGCTCTGGGCTGCTTAACGCTTGACACATGTCCCGTGAGTCTCCGTCAGCTGCGGTTTTGCTGACCCTGTGTGGCAGTCGCTCCCCTCCTGCTGACAGACGCACTCTTCGTTCAAGGACCAGGCGCACCGACTGTCCATGGGGCTGAGAAGCCCTGTAATTCTAGATCTCTCTCACCCGGGTATTTATAGCAGGATGTGTCAAACCTGAAGCATGATGGCAGGGCCTTATAAAAGGCAGTTCTGTCCAGTCTGGCTGAAGCCTCAGCCCACGCCTTCCAAGTTTCCAAACGGAGGGAAGAGGGGCCGGAGCGATAGGACATTGGGGAGGGCATTTTGCCTTGCACACGGCCGACCTGGGTTCAATTGCCAGCATCCCATAGGGTCCCCAGAACCTGCCAGGAGTGACTCCTGAGCGCAGAGCCAGAAGTTAGGAAGTTAGCCCAAGGCACAGCTGGGTGTGACCCCCCCAAAAAACACACAAACCAAACACAAAAAAGAGGAAAGAGGGGTTGGAAGACATCTTGGCAGTTTGGGGCACAGCAGACTCTGCAGGAAGGAGCCCTGGGCGCAAGCCCTGGCACCACACGGTTGTCTGAGCACTGCCTGGAGCCCCTCCCCTGAGTACGGAGTCTGCAATAGTCTCTGAGCACTGCTGAGTGTGGTCAGAAAGAGGAAAGAATGCTCTGTGCTATTATAAATGTTGAGTCCAGGGCCGGAGCAATAGTACAGGCGGACAAGGCGTTTGCCTTGCACACCGCCGACCCGGGTTCGATCCCCTGCATCCCATAGGGTCCCCCAACCACTACCAGGAGTAATTCCTGAGTGCAGAGCCAGGAGTAACCCCTGAACATCGCCAGGTGTGACCCAAAAAGCAAAACAAACAAACAAACAAATAAATAAATAAATGCTGGGCTCCCCACTTTTGCGGGTTCTGACATATGGGGCAGGGAATCCTGACTCACACCTGCTGCATGTGGTGTGTGGGGCAGACCACGCCCCCCCAACACACACATACACACACACACACACACGGAATTCCACGGGCTGCACTGCTCGGGGCAAAGACTGCTGTGCTGGTAGGAAATGAACTTGGAGCAACACCAGGCCCCCGTTGTGAAGGGAAACCAGGCCAAGGGGCCTAGGGGCCTTGGTCTTTGACATGGGAGGAAGGCAGAGGCAGTGGACACACACACACACACACACACACACACACACACACACACACATTCAGGCACGGAGGAGGAAGGAAATCTCCAGTCATTGGATTCCTGGGGCGTGGCGTGGGGGAGCACCAGCCATAGAGGATCTGTCCTTTTCCCAGGAGATGCTCGGATGAGAGGTGCCGCCTGGGGGGTGGGGTGAGGGTAAGCAAAGCCAGAGCCACCACCGTCACTTCCTTCACTGGGAAGAATCAAGGCGCAAGGGCCGGCAAGGGCGCCTCCTTCCTTCCCAGAGGCCACAGAGAGGCTGATGTCCTGGATCCCAGAGCCAGGGCCAGCGGGGCTGTGGCTGCTGCCTGGGAGCTGGGGGCAGTTGAGGGGGTGTCCATCTGTTGCCCCTGGGCGCCCCGCTGACGACCCGTGCTCTTGTGCCCCAGGGTGATGGTCCCTGCGCAAACTGGGGGCAAAAGCAGGTCCTCTGTCATCTCTGAGTCACTGAATCCGAAGGGGGCTGGGTGGCCACGAGGAGGTGGTGGTGACTGATGGTAACGGAGGAGGAAGAGGAAGAAGAGGAGGAAGAGAAAGAGGAACAGGAGGAGGAGGAAGTGGAGGAGGAACAGAAGGAGGAGGGGGGGAGGAGGAGGAGAGGCAGGAGGAGGAAGTGAAGGAGGAAGAGGGAAGGAACCACACCTGGGTTTGTCTCCTCAACAGAAGTAAAGGGAACCTTCCCCCATCACCCTGGGAAGTTCAGAAGGAAGGAAATCCTCAAGCCATCCAAGGGGCTGATCTGAGCCAGAGAAAACTCTCCTGGAGCAATTTTTCTTGAGTCAAAAGAAAATTCGTCCCCCAGGCCCAGAAGTAGGATTTCTGTGGGCTGGTGTGCAGGGGTCCGGGTTCAAGCCCCAACACCACTGGGTATGGCTCCAAAACAAAGGGGCATGGTGGTAGGGAAGAGACGGTTCAGAAGGCTGGTGCATGTTGAAAATCTCAGGTACAGGGGCTGGAGCAATAGCGCAGCGGGTAGAGTGTTTGCCTTGCACATGGCCCACCGGGTTCAATTCCCGGCATCCCAAATGGTCCCCTGAGCACCAACAGGAGTCATTCCTCAGTGCATGAGCCAGGAATAATCCCTCTGAAATGCCATGTGGGACCTCCCCCATTCCAAAAAAAAAAAAAAAGGAAATTTCAGGTACAAAGGGTCTTGTGTTTTTTTTTTTTTTTTTTGGCTGAAATCTCCCTGTCAAGATGGGTGACCTCCCCCCATCTCCCTGTATGTCCAGACAGCCACACTCACGTCCTGTCTTGTTCCAGAGACTCGTAAATAAATCTTAAAGAGATCCAACTAGCTGCAAAAATTTTTGAACACTCAGTCCCGGATGAGACCTCAGGGGTGACCTTGGGAGGGGGCCTGGCCGAGTCCCTGCCCTACCAAAGGTCACCCCCCAGAAGCACCCACACCCCACAGCTGGTACCATGCCTCCAGCCCGACTGCTGACTTAAACATTCTGGCTCTTCAGGACATCTCCAAATGCTAAAATACTAACATGCCAGGAGCGGCATGCCAGGCTGGGTAGGAATGTAACACAGAAGCCAACCGATGCCCATGAACAAAAACATTGACGCAGAAGGCTAAACGAAGTAGCAATAACAGCTCGGCAAACCCTCAGACAAGGACCTGAATGTCCCCAGGGTGAGAACTAACAACTTCCACAAATTTTTCTTTTACTGAAGTGTTTTTTGATCATTACTAGCCATTTAGTGGCAAGCAACATAAAAATAAATTTTTTTTTTTTGGCTTTTTGGGTCACACCAGCGATGCTCAGGGTTACTCCTGGCTCTGCACTCAGGAATTACTCCTGGTGGTGCTTGGGGGACCATATGGGATGCCGGGAATTGAACCCAGG
>JAOXYA010081342.1:0-11324 GCA_028565675.1 Sorex palustris
AGAGGGGCGGAGGAATCGAACTCGGGTCGGCCATGTTGGCTGCGTGCAAGGCAAACTCCCTACCGCTGTGCTATCGCAGCCGGCCTTTCACTTATTATTATTATTTATTTATTTATTTGGAGGCCACCCCCAGAGGTGCTCAGGGCTTACTCCTGGCTCTGTGTTTAGGGGTTGCTCTTGGCAGTGCTCAGGAGACTATGTAGGGGACCGAGGACTGAACCCGGGTTGGCTGCATGCAAGGCAAGCACCCTAACATTATACTGGTGCTCTGGCTCAAATCTTGCAGTTTTTAAATCGGCATGACAGGATTGTAAAGGCTGCAGGGATGGGCTGTGCTGTGTGCTGGCTGCATGTACCACACGTAGAATTCATGGTCTTCTCATCCAGCAGATGAGATGGGGATGGCAGACCATCGCTCCTAGATGCACCCTTCCTTCCTCCCCGCATCCCCTTGAATTTGCTGCATCTGCTCTTGCTTGGGCTGGAGCGATAGCACAGTGGTAGGGTGTTTGCCTTGAGTGTGGCAGGCTTAGCGGAGCCAGGCTGGATTCCTCTGCCCCTCTCGGAGAGCCCAGCAAGCTACCGAGAGTGTCTCACCTGCATGGCAAAGTCTGGCAAGCTCTCCGTGACGTATTCGATATGCCAAACATAGTAACAACAAGTCTCACAATGGAGACGTTAGTGGGCCCGCTCGAGCAAATCAGTGAACAATGGGAGGACAGTGACAGTGACAGCTCTTGCTTAGTCTCTGGGCATGGTTGTTCCCTGTGCCAGGAGGGGAGGCAGCTGGCCTGGCCTGGCCCTATCTTCCTTGTTCAGAGGCTACATCCGTGTGGCTCCACTTGTCTCCTGGCCTTGTGTTCTCCATGTTATCCAGTCACCCAATCAGCTGATGCAGTGCTGGGTTCCATATCCTTCTTACAGTGGGGTTTGTTCCTTGTCCTGCCACCACCAGAATGTGAGCTCCCCGGGGCAGGGCTGTGTCTCTGGATGCTTGCTGAGAATGTCACTTGTGTGCAGCCAATCTGACACCTCTGCGTAGAAAATCACTTGCCGGGGGCCCGGAGTGATAGGACAGCGGGTAGAACGTTTGCCTTGCACGTGGCCAACCTGGGTTCGATCTCCAGCTTACCATATGGTCCCCCAAGCACTTACAGGAGTAATTCTTGAGTGCAGAGCCAGGAATAACCCCTGATCCTCGCTGTGTGAGACCAAAAAAGCAAAATAATTAAATAAATATTTTTTTTTAAAAAAAAACAACACTTACTCTAAAGTGGTTGAAGGAGTGAATGAACGAATGAATGAATGAATGCTCTACCACACACCCGCCAGGTGGCCACGGCTAATGTTTTGGCTCCTTTGGAGTTTCTGCTGGAGTTCCTGCATGTTTTGTGTCCATGTGGGTCACGGGAGAGGTTGCACCCCCGTGAAGGTACTTTCCCAGGAGGCCTTGCAGGTGGCGTCATTGGTTTCTTCGTTATGCCATGAACTGGCCATGGTTCATTTCTGTCCTCACAGCAATTACTCGGTGGGGGAATTAGACAAGTAGGTGGGCAATTTGAGCAAAGTGGGCTAGAACCAGCTGTAAGGTATCTGCACACAGCCATGAGGAACTCCTGAGGCCGACAAGGAGATGGGGGCGATGAGGCTGGATTGCTCCAGAGAAGGAACTGGAATCCAGAGGTTGGAGTCAGGATTATGGGCTAGAGGGCTAGGTGAGTATTTCATTTTTGTTTGTTTGTTTGTTTCTTTTTGGGTCACAGCTGGCGATGCACAGGGGTTATTCCTGGCTTTGCACTCGGGAATTACTCCTGGTGGTACTGGGTGGGGGGACCATATGGGATGCTGGGAATCGAACCTGGATCGGCCACATGCAAGGCAAACACCCTACTTGCTGTGCTATTGCTCCAGCCCCTGAATGAGTATTTCAGCCGGGAGAGTCGTGTCTGCAAAGTCTGCAAGTGAGCAAGTGTGGAGTTGGGGGTGACCGGCAAGTCTGCCTGGAGCCTCTAGTAGGGGGTTGGGTAGTGAGTGGAGGGAGGTTAGCAATATCCGGTCCTGGTTCTTTGGGAAGGGCTTTGCAGCCGAATCTAGAGTTTGGGTCTGATCCGAAGGGCAGCATGGGGCCCTGGAAGGTTCCAAGGACAGCAGAGACTTGCTCACTTTGTCACCATTGTTGGGGGAGCTGAGAGCTTTGCCTCCTCTGCGGCCCCAGGAGGGGGATTGTGAAAACAGCCGCAGGGACTTCCAGAAAGGCTCCGTAAACTCTGTTGAAATCCTTTGGAATGAAGGGAAAAGCAAGTGGCTGCCAGCGGGGCGGGTGGTGGTGGAGGTGACCCCGGCTGACCCTAGCCCTTCCTCGCTCCCGGCATACACCCCACGGCTTACACCCCACAGCACGGGGCTTTGGGGGAGCCCTACACCCCCTTTGGAGCCTGAGAGTCTTTTTCTGGAGAATGCAGTGAATGCAGACCCCCTGCTGGGATGGCGAGGGTTCCAGGAGATCAAGTGGGTTCTGCTCGAGCAACAAGTTTGTTCTCATCTGAGGGCAGTGCCAGGAGGCTCTTGGGGTCTAACCCAGATTCCGTGTCTACACATGACCACAGCTGCTGCAGAAAACCCGCATCTGTGCTACCGGCCAGCTGGTGGCAAACGCACCAACTCCTCCCATGGGGTGCTACAACTTGCTCCTTCCCCACCTCCCATCACCCCCGAGCTGTTATTCCTGCGTCACCCGTGTCCACTTGAGGCCCTTCTCCAGATAAGGGAGCACGGCTGGTGTCTACACGGTGTCTCTCAGGCAGATCACCCCAATGGTCATCTGGCTCTTCCCTTTCTCATGGGGCGTGGAGAGACTGCTGCACTGCACCCCAGTCCTCTTTCCCCAACCCCAATCCTGTTTCCCCACGTGCCCATGGCATCAGGGGGCATGACTTTTCCACTCTGGTGAACTGTGTTCAAAGCCGCTAACACTCTCCCGGCAGGCACCAGGCACTTCGTAAAAGGTAGCTGGTTGGTTCTTCCCTTTTTCTTTTTTCCTATTAATTCACTTACAATGTGGGATCGGGGCAGGACTAACGAGTTAAAGCATTTAATTGCTGTGATTGGGAGCATATGTGAAAGGGAGCCTGCGTGAAGGGGCTGTAGAGCTTCTGTCTGGCTGGGGCTGGGGCGGGGGCGGCGTCATCTGGCCAAGTCCAGAGAGGAGCATTTGGGGACAGAGGAGGTGGAGGGAGGTCATGGGGGTGGGAGTGCCTTGCCACCTTTTTCCGGCCCACCTTTAGTGCTCCCCTTCTTCCTTCCTGTGACTCTTCTACTGTCCTGACCGACTGACCTCTGCTTTTTTTGGGGGGGTCACACCCAGCAATACTCAGGGGTTACTCCTGGCTCTGCACTCAGGAATTACTCCTGGCAGTGCTTGGGGGACCATATGGATGCCGGGGATTGGAACTCAGGTCAGCCACGTGCAAGGCAAACACCCTACCCGCTGTGCTATCCCTCTGGCCCTGGCGGACCTCTTTGACTCATACCGTGGACCCCATTTATGTGATATCCATCTCTAGCCCCCTTGGAATATGGTGGGACCCACCCCAAAGGATCTTTGAGCCCCTGGTTGGGAAATGCTGGTCTCATCCGTTTGGAGGGCTGTCTTGGGAAGGAGGCAGGGGTGCTTCATTTGTGGGGTTCAGCTCTGCACTTCGTGTGGCGGGGCTGGGATGGGGTGTCAGACTTGGGTTTGGAGGGTCGCCCTTTCCTTTCTGGGAGGGCGTTTTGTGCCATACTTGGTGGTGCTCAGGGGGCAATTCCTGGCTCTGTGCTCAGGAATGGAACTGAGGTTGGGTGACCCTAAACTTGCCTGGACTCTCTCCAAAGTTTGTCTGCACAGAGAGGAAACTGCAGGGGTGAGCAGAGGAAGATTTGCACCAAGCCGAGTTTTCTAGCACTTGCTTAGGTTTTTTGCTTGTCCCTTTTTTCAGAAGTTTCAAAGAAACGCTGGCACTTGGGTATGGTCACACACGGATTCCCATAGTTAGAGAGTCACACCCTGAACTCTGGAAATGGAAAGACTGTATCTGACCCATAGACCGTGTTTATGACCTTTTGCTAGATTGTGCTTTGCGCTTAGAGTTTCTTTTCCCAGCGCCGTCTCCCCCTCCCCCACCCTACCCTTCCTTAACTAGTTGCTCTCTGGCTGTAATCCCTCTCTAGCATCCTGTCTACTTTTTGGACTTTTTGTTCTGGCCAGGCTGCCATGTTCCTGTAAAAATAAGATGTTTTGCTCTTGGACCCTTTAAAGTCAAGCTAAGATGGAGAAGCTCCTGGAAATGCAAATATTTTGAATTTGAACTTGGAGGGTCTCTGTCCAAGATTGCAAACAGGACAGTAGGAACCTCCTGTAATCTTGAGGGCTTAGCATGACATCTCTGGGAGAAATAATAGTCTTAGAGCCCTAGGTGAATTAAAATTCCTATTGGCTTTCCTGTTTGTCGTGGGATTCTGTTTGATGGCATAAGAATAGGCGCTTTAAACACATGTGAGGTCTTCCCACTTGTTTTTCCTGATCACCTAATGGGTGCTGCCGTTCACATATGAAATCTTAACCAAGCAACACACACCTCAAAATGTCTTTTTTGGTTTTTGCCACATCTGGTAGTGCTCAGGAAAGACTCCTGGTGATGTTCAAGGGATTGTTACGTGGGGCTGGGGATCAAACCAGGATCAACTACATGCAAGACAAGCACCTTGACCTTTATACTATCTCTTCAGCCCTGAAATGGCCACAGACACAGACACACACACACACACACACATATTATTTTGGCCAACCCATTGGTGTTTAGGGATTACTCCTGGCTGTTCACTCAGGGATCACTCCTGGCAGACTTGGGGATACCCTATGGAGTGCTAGGGATTGAACCCAGGTCTCCTGCATGCAAGACAAGCACCCTACCCACTGTACTATCTCTCTGGCCCCTGGAATGGCTTTTTTAAAAGATGACAATATATTGCTCTGTTGCTTCAATATTGCCTCCGATATTACTAGTGAGTACTAGTCTTATTTCTGTGTAAAGCTCAGGGATGTGTAGGGTGCTTCTAAAAGATCTTTTTCTAAATCCAGAGGTCTTTAAATTTCTTTCTCTGGGGTTACTTCTCCCCATCTTCTGGGAGCAGGATGGTCTTTCCGCAGGGTTTGCTGAACTCTGGGAATATGAGGGAGTTGGAGGTAGGTGCCGAGAACTGCACTTGGTCACTGTGGTGGGCTGGCCTTCAGGTAGTGATCAGAAGGAATCTGGCAGGACAGCCATTTCCCTCACCACGAGCCCTCAGGGACCTCTTGGTACAGCCACTCTTAACCAGCATCTGTCCCTTCTTGGCCTGCTAGAAATGGGGCCAGATGGCAAGCTACATGGGGCAGTCATAGGTTGGGACAACTGGTCTCCCTCCTTCAGCCTCATCCACCAGCTGATTCTCCCTCCTTTTCCCCTCGTGCTTAGTGGTCCATACTTGGCCTCACATAATGAAGTGGATTCCACATGCCAGTGGGTAAGTTCCTGCACTTTTACTTAGAGGGTTTGTGATTCTGAGGCAACAACTTAATCTAAGTCTTTGCTTCCTTGTGTGCAAAGCCATGCCAGCCATCTCTGTTGAGAACATACCATATCAAGGGTCCGCTGTGTGCCAGGCCCAGAGAAAGCCTTTCCAGAGCTGAAAAGCCATCAAATCGAGGCCAGTGACTTTTTGTGAGTTGTCTAATTGCTGTAGTCCCACTTGACATTTTTCCAGAACAAAAAGATTAGTGGAGCGTGCTTGCTTCTTTGTGCCGGCCTCTGCCTGCGGCCAAGCGACCTCAGAGATGAGTAAGATGCTAATGTCTCCAGAGAAACTCCCAGCATTCCTCAGATCCACTCATTTAACCAACCTTTATTTTTTTTGGGGGGGTGTCATAGTAGCATGTCATACTGCATAGTGCAAATGGGGGACCATGCAATGTCAGAGACTGAGACCAGGACTCCAGAATACAAAAAGCAGGTTCTTCAGCCCTTTCTTGGACCTTCTCCTGGTCCCTTCAGAAACCTCTGTGGACACCTACTGTGTGCAGAAGTCCTGTGCTTCGTGGGTGTTGTAGCGATGACTCAGTCCTAACTTATTTCATGCACATTGGTCAGCAGCTGTGTGCCAGGTATGATCAGAAGCCCCAGGCATAGAAAAAAAAAACATTGAAGACAGCCCTTCCCTTTGAGCCCATGGGATAGTAAATTATACCTCAAGGAGGGGGAAGTTGATGGAAAGCGAAGATGTTCTGGTTGTTAATGGCACTCGCCTGGCCGGGTGACTAACACTGGCTCCCTACAGCGAAGCAGGCTGTGTCTTGTCAGGTCTCAGATCCTGAGATGCAGTTTCCTTCTGGCGGCTCTCCCATCTCAGCAGAAGAGGAAGAAGCCCGGGAACATGCAGCCCACTTTGGAGGTGAAAGCTGAGATTGGCCTCACGCTCGCTTGTATTTGAGTGGTCACTGCGGTTGAGAACATCCTTCTTTCTTGTTGGTATCAATGACCACCTGAAAAGTGCCACCTCCTGTGGTCTCTGCAGAACACCTGTGCTCAAAACCATCATGGACTCCAGGAACTCGCTCAAGGTCATATGACTCAAGGTCACTGAATGTGACTGAAGCCAGTTAGGACTGGATTTCAGCTTGGGTGGGGCTGGACTCCTATGGGGGCATGCTGTCCATGACCCGTTCTATGGTGGTATCTCAGAACTGTTGTAGGCATTTGAGACTGTTTCTAAAAAAGACACTTGTTGTGAATCTTTTAAAGGATCTGCTTACCTGACCTGGAGGCCGTAGCCATCAGACGTGGAGGAGTAATATTGACCAATGGGTGTGGAAACACCTCCATAGGAAGTGCAAGAGGCAGTAGACACTTAAGTGTCTACACAAGAGGCCGGGGAAGTGCTCAATGGGCTGGAGGGCCTGAGTTTGATCCCTAGCTTTGCTGATTCCTTCAGCACCTCCGGGTGTGGCCCTGAGCACCTCTGAGAGCAGAGAGCACTGAATCAAGGTCCCACCCACCCACACCACTAACTGAGTCTCACTGTGAGTGGCTCCTGGTCTCGACTAGCTGCCGTGGTGTGACATCTACAGGGCATTAAAAATATCACCAGCATTTGTTGTCAATGTATGAGCAAGTCAGTTTCTGAAGGCGAAAGGAAACACCCCCAATTCCTTTATGAGCTGAATGCAAGTCTTTTGTGGGCCTGAATGCCATTGGCTTTCCAGGGATTTTTTTGTGGGGGAGAGGAGGGGATGTGGGAGAGTTTGGGTCATACCTCATGGTACTCAGGTACTAGTTTTGCCCCTGTGCTCAGGAGTGACCCCTGGCAGTACTCAGGGAGACTCTACCTTATGTGATAGAGTTGATGGGTTGAGAGGAGAGAGATGGACAAAGGAGGTGGGCATGGAAGATGAGGGTAGAAAGAAGAATGTCTTTCGAAGCTCTCTTTGTTTATCTACCTATTGATCTATCTACCTGTTTATCAAGTTAATTTCCCAGGCTCTGGAGCCAGATAGCCTGACTTGATTGACTTCCTGCTCCACCCCCTTGCTACTGAGTAATTAATTGCAAGCAAGTTATTTGATTTGTTGCAGGTGTGAGTTTTCTCATCTGGAAAACGGATATCCTGCTACTCATTCATAGGTTTGAAGGGATGGTTGCAAGAAATGAGAATATATTAGGGGCCTGGGGAGATGGTACAAGGGTGAGGGTCCCTGTACCTGACTGGAATTTCAATGCTGGCGCTGCATGATCTTCTGAGTGCCATGGGGTGTAATCCTGAGGCCTTGAGGTGAACCATTGGTTTGGCTGGCCGAGTATTTCTGGGCATGAGTACCCAGAACTTCTGAGTATTACTCGGGAGAACTCCCTGCTTCCATATATAGAGTTAGGACTCGCTCATGTTCCCTCTCCTTGTTTTTTGCCAGCCTCCTGCAGTTTTCTCTTGGATGGCATTCATTCCTTTATTCCTTCATTCTGCACTAGCCCCGCTGAGGACCTTTTCTAGAAGGACCATATCCTTAACTCGCTTTTTGTTTGTTTGTTTTTGGGTCACACCTGGCTCTGCACTCAGGAATCATTCCTGGCAGTGCTCAGGGCACCATATGGAATGCTGGGAATCGAACCCAGGTCGGCCACGTGCAAGGGAAACGCCCTACCCGCCGTGCTATCACTCCAGCCCCCCCTGACGTTTGATAATGGTAAGAGCTGCCAGTTTTCAGGGTAACCTCCAAAACAGGTGTTCTCCATGTGTTAGCAAATGTAATTCTTTTCACCATTGTGATAGGCACTTTTTTAAATTTTATTTATTTGTTTTGCCACACAAGGTAGTGCTCAGGTCTTATTCCTGGTGCTACTCAAGGGACCTATAGGGGATCAAACCTGGTTTAGCCATGTGCAGTGCAAACCCTCTACCCACTGTACTCTGGCTCCAGCCCCCAGGCACATTTTTACAATCCCTTTTTACAGGGGATGATGCTGAAGGTGAGTGAGGTCAAGCAACTTGTTCAAGGTCAGAATGTTGCTACAGATGAATTCAAGAAGTGGATTGGGGGCAGGGGAGGAGGCGGCTCATGTGCCCCCACTCTGTTCTCATTAGTCTCTTCAAGGAGGGATTACCAGACTTTTTTTCCCCCTCCCCTTTTTAAATGAATGCCTGAAGAAGTGGCCCTGTGGAAAAGGGAACTTTTCTCCACCAGCAAGGCCAATAATATGTTTTTTTAATGACCATGAAATTACGAGGCTTAGAATTGTGTTCTGCTTCTGAACACATCATTGCACACGAGAGAATGCTAAATTTGTAATGATTTGCATATGAAACCGGTTGCATTTCATGAGAAACAAATTTAGACGCCCTGCATTCCTAATCCCGATTTGAGAAAATGTAGACGAACATTATAAAGGTCATTCTGCATGCAAACTTTGATTTGAATAAGGACTAGAACTAATTCTAGATTGGATTTTGGTCACGTGTATTTATTAGTGTATTTAGGGCCTCCCAGCAGTGCCCAGGCAGCCTGGGGGACCCTCGATGCAATTCTCAGAAAACCAGGCCAGGAGTTCAATGTAAGGGCCAGAGGCTGGGGGGGTGGGTGTGCTGCTCACACTCTGGGCGTCACCTGGGTTACCCCAGCATGTGGCTTCCTGGGCTTGCTTCACCTTCAGTGCTCAGGGGACCCCATGGTGCCGGAGTTGGAAGGAGGTTAAGCGAGTGCAAGGCATGATCTTAACCCTCACGCTAGCTTGTCTGTTCAATGGGCACTTAACTACCATGTACAAGGCCTATCAGATGCGTACTGGGCACCCTGGACTTCAACCTGAAGATGATGCTTCCTTTGATTTTTTTGTTTGTTTATTTTTTCAGAATATTAATTGTATTTTATTATTTTTTTGTTGTTTTTTAAAATCACCATGAGATACAGTTACAAAGCTTTCCTGTTTGAGTTTCAGTCATGATCGATCATCCAACCCTCCACCAGTGCACATCTTCCACCACCAAGAACCCCAGTATCCCCCCATCCAGCCCCTCCCCAGCCTCTATGACAGACAAACTTCCCCATAATCTCTTTTGTATTGCTTGTTATGAATAGTTTAAGATGCCACTCACCTGAAAAAGAATCTGCATGCTTCTGGAACTCCAAAATTCCAGATAATTAGGGTCTGTAGAAATCTTTGCAGCCAGCTGCTTGGTTCCAAGATTCTTTTGTGTGCCTCTGGATCATGTCTGTTAAGGAGCTTAAGTAGCAGCTGGAGGCAGTTTGTAGGCGTGACATCTAGGGTCCCCTGAGGATGGAGGGGGGGCGGAGGGCAATGAGAAGTAGCGGCCCATCTCCTATCCCTTAAGACCTGGAGTTTGCTGTCACTGAACCCACATACCTGCAATTTTCATTGGGTTTTGGAAGTTTGTGGCCTCCAGGGTTTTTAGTGGGCAGACGGAGGGACAATGCCTGCCTCTGTCTAAGGCACCCTGTTGAAGTCAGCCTGGCTTAAGACCAGAGGCATCTCTGTGAGCTGCTCAGTTCTGAGATTCTTTTGTGTGTCTCTGAATCATTAGGAGCTTAAGTAGTGGCTGGAGGCAGTTTATGGGTGTGACCTCCAGGGTCCCATGGGGACTGGCGATGAGAAAAACTGGCCCATCACCTATCCCTTGAGGTCTAGAGTTTGCTGTCACTGAACCCTCATAACTGCACTTCTCTTTGGCCAAACCTACCCTCTTAGCAAGCACAAATTTTGCTTTATTTCATACTGCTTGTTGTGACAAAAAGGCAAATGGGATTATCAAAACATTGATAAATAAAAGTCACTTTGTGATAAATGTTCTGTTCACAATGGTAGATAAGCACTGTTTTTGAAGCACATAATTAAACTTCAGGTTTGTCCAGATGTTTATGTTCAGAGATTCCTAATGCAAGGTATTATTAGGGTTCTTAGCCATTTGAAACACACGTGTTGCAATTAACACATGCAATGGAATATCGCCAGATATTCATGCATCCATATTATAAACATTTTAACATGAGATTATGTTACCAAATCCAACTTCTGATGCTAGCTGCTCAAATACCAGTTAAGAGATGGGGCTATGAAAAAGAAAGTTTAAAAAAAAATTGTTCTAGTGCTTACAACTGTGGATTGGAGCTTCAACTAGATTAGTTAGAACAAAGGCACTATGGAACCATCTGAAAAGACAGCCTTGATCTGGAAATCAAAAAACTGAGCTTGACAGGAAACAAATTTTTGTTTGTTACATATAAATTTGGAGAGAAGCAACTTCACAGGGATGCCCTGGCTTGTTTTATAACAATATAACTCCATTTTCCTGTTCAACATGTCTCATAACCCTAAGACAGTAGGACTATTTTACTTTATATCCCTAATAAATTTTTTACTTCTATTTTGATTCTGTTTCTCAGGTGTTATCAGTTGGGAAAATGATGAGAAGTTTTACCCACTGAAGAATTAACTCACAAATGTACTAACTGACCTCTAGAAGTAAATCATTCTAGAAGTATATTTATAAGTCCAGTAGCACCATAATGTTTGTACAAATCAGCTTCTAAAAATCTATAAATCAAATATATATTCACGGTCCTCCCATTGTTCATCGATTTGCTCAAGCGGGCCCAATAACGTCTCCATAATGATACTTGTTTTTACTGTGTTTGGCATATCGAATACATCACGGGTAGCTTGTCAGGCTCTGCCGTGCGGGCGAGATACTCTCGGTAGCTTGCCGGGCTCTCCGAGAGGGGCAGAGGAATCGAACTCGGG
>JAOXYA010081363.1:0-11323 GCA_028565675.1 Sorex palustris
GCTACCGAGAGTATTCGATATGCCAGACACAGTAACAACAAAGTCTCCAATGGAGACGTTACTGGGCCCGCTCGATCAAATCGATGATCAACGGGAGGGCCTTTACCTTATCTCTTCTCACTAGTAAAACATAATTGATAAGCTGACATTAGCACACAAGTTTTAGATAATTAGCAAAATGCCATATAAAAATACCTTTTAAATTTATTCTAATAAAAGCTCATAATTATCTCAGGCGTGAATGAATCTATTTTAAATCAGTGAGCTAAATTAACTATAATACACATCCCTGAGGAAATACCAATGCAATTTAATCAGACCTGGAATAATCAATATAATCAATCATTCATTCACCAACTTATTTTATTAAGTATATTGCTAAGCCTGAAGAAAGATAAAGTAAATCAGTGAGACTCTATCATTACATTGTTTTGTCTTTTAAAAAACATGAGTTCAGTGACACAAATAAAAATAAGCAAACAGGGCAAACAAAAAATATAATATAGATGTATGAAATATAATATAGATGCATATAAAATATAAATATGAAGTAGGGTATCTTATACAAATTAGAAGGAAAGGATAAATTTCACCATAATTTAACACAATGGATTTTGGAATAAATTTAAGATATGCCAGGAAGAGTCCAAAGAAAATAAACAGCATGATAGGAATCGGACAAGCATGAAGCTAACCTTACAGTTGTTTGATATCTTTTTTTTTGTTTTTTTACTATTTTTTATTTATTTTATTTTATTGTTTGAATCCCCATGAGATAGTCACGAAGTTGTTCATGATTGGATTTGGGTTTCAGTCCTGTCGTGTTCCATTTCCTGTCCCTTTTACCAGGGTACATTTCCCATCACCAATGGCCCCAGTTTCCCTCCCCCACCCCACCAAAGCCTTTCTTCTTTCTTGCTTTTTTTTTCCTGCTCTAATCTCCAGGTCTTTATTTTATTTTATTTTACTTTATTTTTATTAGTGAGACACCATGAGGTACATTTGTAGACTTACAAATTTTTGTGCTTGGGTTTCAATTATACAATGATCAAATACCCATCCCTCCACCAGTGCCCATTCTCCACCACCACGGATCCCAGTATCCCTCCCCCCCCCCATTCCCCCAATCTCACCCTGCCTCTGTGGCAGGGCCTTCCCTTTTGTTCTCTCTCTCCCTTTGGGTGTTGTGATTTGAAAAAGAGGCAATGTCCCTTCTCTCTCTTGACAGAGATGAATTATAGTAATGCTGTATGTCTTAAGAGAAATCTCAGTTTTCATTAGAACAGCTAGGGGTGACTTGAACCCATTTTGCAGACTTCGAAGTAGACCATCTGTAGCTTCAATAACTAGGTAGGACTTAGTTTGGAGGGAAATTTTCAGGTTTCTTTCTATTTGTTTCGTTAAGATTCGCTGTTAATACTCATAAATATTCATATCCAAATAGATGAAATAGATACATGATTATTTCCTGACTTTGTTGTGAGGCAAAGTAAATAAAGACACACTGTCATTTAAAATCTCATAAATTTAAAAGAACGTTGTAAGTGGTTCCATTATATAAAACAAAGACTTATAAAGTTCTGACCTTCAAGTCCAGAAATTTTCTATTGATTTCTGTCTTGATGTAGATACTAATTTATAATTTTAATATATTAGGACATTATTCGTCTCTTAAAATGACGTTATTTGAATTTCATCAAGATCTTTTAAGTATTTTTCTAATCTATTTCTTATACGCAGAATATTCTTTATTTTCATCTATTTTGACAGTGGAAAATTTCCAGTTTATTTTGTAGCCATAATATTATATTTAGAATTGTCAAAAGTACATTTTTAGAAGTCTGCAAAAATGATATGACTTTGGTTAGGTGAAAACAGTATGCGCACAATACATTTAGTTTTTTTTTTTTAGTTATTGGTCATAAGCTGGGAGATTTGCCATCATCAGACATTAGACTGTGAACCTCACCTTTAACCTCAATAAAATTATTCATTACTTTCCTGTGAATTCTGATCCTCTTGCTTGTAGCTTTATGACCTAGTGGCTTAAAGATCACGTGACTGTGGCTGACTCAGAGGAAGAGAAGATAATGCTTACTAACTGAAGTCTCCCACAAATCCTCCTGCTTAGAAGAGACAGATAACTCTTTCCACCAGATCTTGATGGCTCACATGCGCAATCTTACAAGGTTAGGGTTTGGTTATTTTGTAATAGCTGAGGCTTATATAGTGGAAGGTGAAGATCAAAGTGGAAGGTGAAACATCAAAACCAATCAAGATGAGAAGGAGGACCAGAAAAATGAAGGACACACAGGACAATCCAAACATTATGCAAATAACTAGAAGGAAGACAAGTAGCCATCCCTGTTTACTGTGGAAGATTGGACCGTGGTGTGTTTTCCTTTTCAAATTTCCCCAAACTGGACACGAAACATGCACTTCTTAGCAAAGAGTGGTGTTTAGTAACAGGGGTTGTGTCTGTTTACAAACATCGGTGGGACTTGATCCTTTAAAATAGGATTTATTTCATACACTTAATGAATATCCACCTCTTTATCCTTCATTTGTACCTGTTCCACGTTTATGGAAAAAGATCAGACTTACTGGGCAAGAGAAATAGTTAAAGGTACTTGATTTGCATGTGGCCAACCCTGGTTCAGTCGTCAGTACCACACCTGTTTCCCCTGGGAACATCCAAGGGTGATCCTTGAGCACAGAGCCAGAGGTATGCTTTGAGCACTTCAAGGTGGAAAAGAAAATATCTCAAACTTTCATCTAATTTCCCATGGAAATTGTGACACAATCAAATAAACCATTATTACAACTCCAAGCTTCAGATGAGAATCTCTTTAGAATGTGTTGTGTTTTCAAATGTTTTATGTTTGATTGTATTCAAATTTAGAAGACTTTCCAGTAGTTTCATGCAAGTGTGCTATTTTCTTATTTACTGCTTCTTATATAGCGCTGTCCTCCCATTGTTCACCGATTTGCTTGAGCGGGCACCAGTAACGTCTCCATTTTGAGACTTCTTGTTACTGTGTTTGGCACATTGAATACGTCACGGGGAGCTTGCCAGGCTTTGCTGTGCGGGCGCGATACTCTCAGTAGCTTGCCCGGCTCTCTGAGAGGGGTGGAGGAATCGAACCTGGCTCAGCTGGGCTGGCTGCACGCAAGGCAAATGCCCTGCTGCTGTGCTATCGCTCCATCCCTTTCTATTAGACAGAAGAAGTAAATTTATTATTTCAGAAATATATGTTATCATAATTTTAAGCTTCAAGTGGAGCAGAGCTATCTTTAATCATTAGAAGAACAGAGAAAGAAACTCTGTGCTAATGAGCGGAGAAGGACTAACTATTCAGGAAAAAAAAAAAACAAGGCAGGAGCCTCCTTCGACAGGCCAGAGTGTGTCGGGCAGTTTGGAGCGGACAGTGCCTGGCGCGGAGTGGGCGGGCGGGTGTCCAGCTGACTCTCTTCCTGCTGAGCCTGGACCCAGGACTGTGTGTGCCCAGGAGGGAGCACCTTTTGAGAGCTCTCCCAAGGTGTACATGGGTCAGGCTTTAAACAGAATGCTGGTGTGTTCCAGAACACCGGGAAACAAAACACACTCTGCTCTAGGAGAGAGCAAACCGTGCAGACTGTCTGAGGGCCGTTCATAAATATTCAAGGTTCAGGGTTTTGTTTTGATTTCGTTTGTTTTTGGACCACACCCAGTGATGCTCAGGGTTACTGCTGACTCTGCACTCAGGAATTACTCTGGGTGGCCCTCAGGGAAACATTGGGAGCACTAGGGCAGGCACCCGGGCCCGGCTCATGCCAGGCAAGCCCCCTACAATGTGTGGACTTTAACAGGTTTTGAAATCCTGGGGACCTTGCAGGTGCTCTGCCTGCCACTGTGTCTCTCTGGGCCCTGTTTGATTTTTATTGTTTTTGTTATTGTAGTCTGGTGATGTTAGGTTAATCGTGCCAATGTTTGTGCTCACTTATAAAATATGTTCATAAAAGTTTTAGACTCCTCCCTTCAAAAGATAAAGCCTAATTCCCCTCTTGCTGAATATCAGAAGAGACAAAAAATAAGTTTGGGATTAAAAATGATATTCTACCTAGCTATTGACTTATAGCATACTTGTGAATATTTAATTTGATTTACAATTACTGGGCAAACATACGTCTGTAAAAAATATTGCTCTATGTCTAGTTAATCACGAAATGATCGTAAGGCTAAGTCAACAGCATTTACTTTGCACTGGTACGTTAAAATCTCTTTTTCCTTTTCTTTTTACAAAGTCGTTGACAATATTCGATCAGTTTTAACATGTGAACACCAGTCCCACCACCATGATGCCTTCCCACCACCCCATCTCCATCCTGAACCCCAAACTCTGCCCCCCCAGAAGAACGGAAATCACCCATCTTGCACCGCTTGTAAGGAATCTGCGCTCGGCTGGGGCTGCAGACCTGCTCCAGGCGTGTCTGGGCTCTGGCCTGTGCAGGGCTGAGGAGTGGCCGCAGCTGTAGTAGCCACAGCGTCCCCAGCTCACACACGTCGAGCAGCTCTAGTCCAGCAGCTCTGGGCAGCTCTGGGCATTTTCCCTTAGGGTGGAGGCATGGGCACGTCTGGGATGCTCAGCACAAACTGTCTCGAACTCAGCGACTCCCTTGCTCCAGCGTGGATGCCGCTGAGGGGCCAGGAGCATGACAGCCGTGGGGTCAGCAGCAAGGGCCAGGGAGGGGCCCCTGCCCCTGCCTCCAGTCGGGTGGGCTGCTGGAGGGGCCACAGTCACTCCCGAGGTGGGAACTGTCTCTGGCCCCTATTTCGGAACCACTGACAGAACTCAACTATTCCAAAAAAAAAAATTTTTTTTTAATGCCACAGCTGGAGGTGCTCAGGGCTGACTCCCAGCTCTGTGCTCAAGGCTGACTCCTAGCTCTGTGCTCAAGACTCACTACCAGCTCTGTGTTCAGGGCTCACTCCCAGCAGTGCTCGGGAGCCCATATGTGACACTGGGGATTAAATAGAGGTTTATCGTGTGCAAGGTAAGTGCTCAACCCACAATACTCTCTTTCCAGCCCCTCAGATCCCTATTTTAACCCTGTTACTTCACTCATACAGCAGTAAAGGATGATGTCTAGATTAGCGTTTCTCAGCAGGGAATGTTTGGGCCCTGCGGAGCCCAGGATATTTTCCAATGGAGACGCAGATAAAAAATCACACAAATAGGGGCCACAGCGTGATACTAAGGGATCAACGGGCAGTGTGGGATCTCCAGGAGGGGAGCCAGGTTGAGGGGCCACAGTTAGGTAAAGGCTGAGAAACGTCAGTCGAAGGTTAATAGTCAATTTGCTTCTTTGAGGTGCACAAAAGTGGCCAGAATCTGGACTGACACATGATGGGCTGAACGACCCACAGGCTGGTCATTCTCGAATGGCCTTTACTCAGTGCTGACTAATTGCTCCCCCTCAGACCAGATAGTCTCAAGTGCTCAATAAACGACCTCAAGGCCAACTTTCACTCTTAACACGGGGCAGAATTTCTTTTGTTTGCTTGTGTGTTCTTGGCTTCAGGGTTCCATCTCTTAGAGCTCAGGACCCACTCCTGGGGCTGCTCAAGGGATCCTGGGGTCCCAGGGTTTGAACCCGGGTTCACGATGCACAGACATGTGCCTCAGTCCCTGTTCTAGCTCTCTGGCCTCCTGGTATGACGTTCAGAAAGTTCAGGTGAAGCAGGGGGAAGTCGGTCAATGGTCACGATTTTGGTTTGTGAACAGAATATTCGGTCCAATGCATACAATCTCCGAGTAACCCAATTGGGCGATTTAGTCCGACTACATGTGTATCCAGATTCAGAGAGATTAGGGGATGTTGACATTAAGAATGTAAGCAGAGCCTTGTGGTTAAGCGGCCGATGGAAGAGAATTTTCCAGTGCTGAAATGCTGAAAGTGAGCTGCCGTCAAAATAAAGATGATCTGACGGTAGGTGCTTGGGCTGTGTCAGGGAATGTTAACACGTTACCTGCGTTATCCAGTTAAAGGGTAGTAACGACCCTTATGACCCGATGGCCTCTCAGACTCAGCCCCGGGATCCTCAGCAGACGAGGAAATGGGGTTCGAGCCCGAGCCTGGAGGAAGTCAGTGGCAGAGCCGCCCAGGCTCCTGCTTTTACCCACTTCCATCTGTAAAGATGTCCCTCAGAGTTTAAAAAAATGTAACAACGGACAAAGGAGAACTTTATCAAACCACCAAAAAAGGAAGGCTTAGCAGATTGCGGTGAGAAACAGCTGATTTGGAAATGAAATAATGAAGACAGACATAGCTTGGCACAGAAACCAGCATGGGCCTTCCAGAAGCTTGGATAGTGGGTGCACAAAAATCTGAGCATTCCCAGAAAAACTTCCAAATACGGAGAAAAGGAAATTGAGCTGACTCTTATGATCCAGCTTCGTTTCTCATGGAGGAAAAAGGAGAAAGGGCAGGAGAGACATGGTTGGAACAGAAAACAACCCGGAACCCGCGAGCCTGCCCCAGCGTGGGTGCTAGTGAGCCCCCATGAGCCGGTGGGGACTCCCCGGGGACAGTCGGGCAGATCCCAGAAGACCAGGCAGGACCCGGTCACTGACACGGCCCTCGCCCCTGTCTGCCATTTATGGGGAGAGCAGGGAAGGACTGACGGTGTCTCTGGCCATCCCTGGGAAGGGGTAGAAGCAGCTAGAAACTGGTCAAGCCCAGAACTCACTCGGGTCTTCAGAGCAGACCGAGTAGAGCTGCCCGAAGGGAACCACACAGAGAGAAACAGCAGCCACTCTGCAAAAGCACACCCAGGGGATACACATCTGGATACACCTGTAGTCAGACCAATGCCCAGGAGCAGAGCAGCCCAAGACAGAACGCTCTTGTCAAACAGGATCTGAAAACGGAGCTTCCCCCTCACTTCCTTCTCACTTCCCCCTCACTTCCCTCTAACTTCCTCCTAACTTCCCCCAAACATCCTCCTCACTTCCCCAAACTTCCCCTTACTTCCCCCAACTTCCTCCTTGTTTGCCCCTTAACTTCCCCAAACTTCCCCAAAACTTCCCCCAACTTCCTCCTTGCTTCCCAATAACTTCCCTCAAACTTCCTCCTCACTTCCCCAAACTTCCCCCTAACTTCCTCCTCATTTTCCCCTTAACTTCCCCTAACTTCTCCCTAACTTCTTCCTCACTTCCCTCTAACTTTCCCCTAACTTCCCCCTAACTTCCTCCTTGCTTTCCCCTAACTTCCCATAACTTCCCCCTAACTTCCCTCTAACTTCCTCCTAACTTCCCAATAACTTCTCCCTAACTTCTTCGTCACTTCCCCAAACTTCACCCTAACTTCCCCTAACTTCCCACTAACTTGCTCCTCATTTTCCCCTTAACTTGCCCTAATTTGCCCTAACTTCCTCCTTGCTTCCCCCTCACTTCCTCCTGCCATGTTCACCGAAGACCATCAGAATAATAGCAATTAAAAAAAATGTGATTCTGGGACAAAGGGAAACGAAAACCAATCCAGCAGCAGAAATGAAGCCAAGTGCCAAGGAGGGGGCGGGGGGGGGGGGATGAGCCAACCCCTAAAGACCCAGAGGTCTTTGAGGCAAAACACCCAGACACGCCCAGACAAAGGAACAGTCAGTCCACTCCCAGAACATTCCCCTGCAAGGGAACCAGATTCCACGCAGACCGCGTTTTGGGAAGCTCCTGTGCCAGCCTTGGGTCACAGCAAACCTCAGCCAGGCTGTAAACCAAACCTTCTTCTGCACAGAGGGAAGTGTAGACTCATAGTCCAACTGACAGGAAGGTCAACGCACAAGTCAGTGAGCCGGTGTTTGCAAGATGCCAAGGAAAAGCGTGACCCACCGTCAGAACAGCCAGCCAAGACGTTCACGTGGACGTGGAAAGGGCAGGTGTGAAACACGCTCCTGCAGCCTTCCAACACGCTGCTCAGGAGACACAGGAAATTGAAAACGGAGAATGAACATCCAGACGTGAAGGAAGGAGGAGTGTGCCAGGAAGGCTCTTTTGTAACAAGGGGCCGATTCCTCCTCTGTCAAGGCTTCTCTGGGCTGGGGGAAGGGGGAGGCAGGCCCAAGAGGCTGGGGGCCTTCAGGGCTGACCCCGGGCACTGGACTCCTCACTCCAAAAAGAAGAAGAACCACCCAGAAAAGAGCTTCTGGGCTCGGGACCTTGAGTCAGGCACAGAGCACCGCCCTTGCCCTGTGCGGTGTCTCCACTGGACGTGGCCCCAACAAGTAAAAGGATTAAAAAACTACGACGATGCCAACGTGGAAGTTACTCATAAACTGTTTGTTCAGCCTCTTTGCCCTTTTAGGACACAGTTTCTCAGACGTGGGACACATGTGCACCATGCATTGATGCATATGTGTATACGAATGTGTGCATGTGAACATGTGTGTGCCTAGGTTTTCAGAAATGGAGCCACTTCTATTTCAGCTTTTCTTTTCCTTTTTTAATTTTAAGCAAAATTAAATACTTTTACATTAAGCACTGAAGCATGCTTCCAAGCTTTACGAAAATGATTTCTGCTGATCTATAGGCTAGAAATACGTTCACTAATGTTGACAATGATTCTTCCTAGGATGCTATCAGACTTTTTCCTCCACATACTTCTGTGTTTATGCATTGTTTGAATTCTTTTATTTTTTATTTTTATTTATTTATTTTTTTGCTTTTTGGGTCACACCCAACAACGCACAGGGGTTACTCTTGGCTCTGCACTCAGGAATTACCCCTGACAGTGCTCAGGGGACCATATGGGATGCTGGGAATCGAACCTGGGTCAGCTGCGTGCAAGACAAACGCCCTACCTGCTGTGCTATTGCTCCAGTCCCAGAATTCTTAATAATCAATATCTACCACTTTTTTAAAAGAATGATTAAGTTGAAGGAAGGAAAAACCAGAAAGGGAGAAAGGAAGTGACAGATGCATGAACTGATGTCTTTTTACATTGTTTCTGTCAAAAGTTCTGTTCATCTAGGTTTTAAATTTTTCCAGTAAAAATACAAAGTGGAAGGAGAAATAGAAGTGTCTGTAGAACAGAAGTTCTAACTCAGTTCCTGTGCCTCGTCTTGTGGGCTGTTACCAATCTACATGACTGTCACCTCCTGCCACCACCCCCCTCCCACGGTCTCAAGGCCCCTATAAACACCTCCAGAATCACAGAAACTCTCATCCTAAGACATTCTCCTTTCAAGGTAGTTGAATAACATGGGAGTGAAATCCTGACTCCTTTGTTATGTTCTGTGAATAAAAGAATTAAAACTAGCAACAACTTGTTCCCTCTATTATACTAAAGTAGGATGTGTAAATAAATTGATAACAAACAAAATTACCTCCCTCCTCCTACCCCTGACTTGGGTTGGAAATCACAGCCCGGTGTTGAAAAAAAAAATTCTCTGAAAAAAAATTCTCTCTGAAAAAAATTCTCAGGTGCTTCTCTGAAAATGATAAATTTAAAGTCTTTTGTAAATCTCTGGAAAAGTCTTCGTGAACAGAACAATTACTTTGACGCTGTTGACTCATCTGTAGCGGAGGTTACCGGGCGTGGCCATCTCCATGGGGACCCACTCGGGCTCCCCAGACGTTGATTTCTTCCCGACCATTCAGCATGCAAGACTTTGTCCTCCAGCACCTGCAGACACTGTGCGAAGGGGGGGTCACGGACCAGAAAACAAGCCACAACATCACATCCCTGAAGCTTGGGTAACTGTCAGTGGGCAGTGATTTGCTGTACAGGCAGAAATGTCAGGAAGATGCCTTGACCCTAGGAGCTGCACTCGAGTCGGATGCTTCCTAAGCATCAACAGGGGCCTTGGGGGTGCAGGACCGGCCATCGCCATGCTGGATCTAGGAAGAGCATCTGTGTTGCTGTTTCAGACCCAAGTCCTGAGAATCACGAGGACCTCTGAGGAATGGACCAGGCTCCAGGAAGTGCCCAAGCTGTCACCTTGGCTGACTCAGAGGTACATTGGGGAGTAACAACAATTCTCCAGCCATCCAAGACAACCGGTCACGCTTCCTCGCCTCTTCCCCCGGCCTCAGCACAGCCCGGCTCCTCCCCTGGCCACCCAAGTCTATCTGGTCCCTTGAGTTCATTTCTTTTCCCTGCACATGACCTGTGATTGGTCCTTTGCACAGCTTCCCCCACTAGCCACACTGATCGAGTTAAGCATGGCCCAAACCCAGAGCTGGCCCTGGGGACTCAGCTCGGAACTCTTCCTGGGAATACCGGCCGTGAGAAGGTTTCCACTGGGCTGCAGAACGTGCATCTGAACCACCAGCCGTCAGTCACTCTCCTGCCTCGGTTTCGTTGGCTTCCTGTCACCGAGGGATCAGGATGGCTATTGGAGTGAGGAATCAAGCTTAGCCTCATATTCTAATCACCTGGGAAACTCAAACAAACACATCTGACACCTGGGCCACACCTCAAGCGTGTCATCAGCATTTCTAGAGCTGAGACCTGGGAATCAGTGTCATTATGGCTTCCAAGGTCATTTCAGTGTGCAGCAAAGTTCGAGACGTGCCTCACAGTCTGGACAACACAATTCCCAGCAGGGCCCACTTTCACAAGGGTTTCTTCTCCGTTCTTCCTCTCTGTCTGTGGGGGCACATCCCCACTGGCCGGGTCTTGGGGAATGTGGGACCCACACAGAGATGAATGTGAAAGACAATGCTAAGGAACTAAATCCCTGACAGATTTGGAGCAGCCAAAGACCTCCGGAACCAGCCACAGCCATGCTGAGACCACTCTCCACATGCTCAGACAAGCCTCACGCATGAGAGAACTGGCAGAGGAACCCAGGCATGTGGGACCCAGGGCTGATATCTCCAAGCCTGCTCAGATCGGGACTGGGCTCCTCCACCCAGATGCCCCATCTTCCAGTAGCTAGGCATTACTCCTACCAACTGCCCCCAGCACCATGTAATCCCATCAACAGCCAAGACCCAGGAACTATAAAACCCAGCTCCTGGATCTTATTATCTAGTTCTTACTCTTGGAGAACCCAGCAGGCTACTGAGAGTATCCTGCCTGCACAGCAGAGTCTAGCAAACTCCCTGTGGTGTATTCAATATGCCAAAACCCAGTAGCAATAATGGGTCTCATTCCCCTCACCCTGAAAGAGCCTTGAATGTGACACTTTCTAGAATCTCAGGGCTAGGACGAAGGAGACGTTACTGGTGCCTGCTTGAGGAAATTGACGAACAATAGGATGACAGTGTTAGTCGTCGATTGGTTCGAGCAGGCCCCAGTAACGTCTCCTTCATCCTAGCCCTGAGAATATATTCAAGGCTCT
>JAOXYA010081391.1:0-11322 GCA_028565675.1 Sorex palustris
CTGCAGCCCGCGGCCGCGCCCCCCGGCGCCCCGGGAGTGGCCGCGGGCCCCGCGCCCGGCAGCCCGGCCCAGCTGCCCCCGCCGCCGCCGCCCACGCCGCTGCCCGCGCACGCCCTGGCGGGCGTGGACGCCGAGCTCATCGACGAGGACGCGCTGACGTCGCTCGAGCTGGAGCTGGGACTGCACCGCGTGCGGGAGCTGCCCGAGCTCTTCCTGGGCCAGAGCGAGTTCGACTGCTTCTCGGACCTGGGCTTAGCGCCGCCGCCCGCCGCCGGCTCGGTCAGCTGCTGAGCGGCCGCCCCGCGCCTGCCCGCCGGGCCGGACCTCCCCACCGCGCCGCGCCCCGCGCCCCGCGCCCCGCGCGCGCCACGCACCCTCCGTGAGGGTGGGGGACAGCGCGCAGGCGCCCCGAGCCCTGATCGGCCCGGGAGACGCCGGGCCTCCTGCTGGATGACCATCTGGCTTCACCTGGCCGCCCCTGCGCCTCAGCGGTAAAGACCAAGGGGGCTGACCCCCCTTTCGGACGCCTGGTTCATGGATTGAGTTCTCTCGGACTCTCCCTCCCACCCAAGCCCCCAATCTGAGCCACTCCGGGCCCCTGCCTGACTCCCGCTCGCTCCTCGGGCACCTCCTGGGTCCGGCACCTCCTGAGACCCCGGAGCCGCCCCTCCCACCCGGGCGCTCTGGGCGCGGAAGCCCCTTTCTGCGTTCTGCGTTCTGCGTTCTGCGTTCTGCGTTCTGCGTTCTGCGTTCTGCGTTCTGCGTTCTGCGTTCTGCCCGAGCACCCGCAGTGGGAAGCAGTGTCCCATTTGGCCTCCAAAACCAAAATAAAACTGGGTCACTTTACTGGCTGGTGTTTTCATTTCCCTCTCTCTCTCTCCCCCTCCTGGGCTATATTTGGCTTCTGGAACCCTGGGGGTTTTGGGGGGGACCCCGGGGAGATGCAGCAACCATTGCTGGCAGTGCCCAGGAGAGGAAATGGACGGTTTCTTTTGAAAATAGCCGAGTTGTGCAATTGTTTGGTCATCATCTGGGAGGCAGAGACTGCCGCCCCCACCCCAGCTCACAGCTCCTGGGTGGGGGCTGGGGAGGACGTTCAGGGGTGCCACCCGCACCTGTATGTTCAAGGCAACCCCAAAGCCAGAGGGGAGCAAGTGGTAGCTGAGGATTTCAGCAGTCCTGACTTGGGGTCAGGACTGTCCCTTATCCAGCAGCCCATGTCTGCTGACTGATGGCAGCAGTTTGGTGGCTCAGGGCAGGGGGACTCTGAAGGGCCCCTCTTATCCCAGTGCTCTCAGGTGGCTGACCCAGGTGCTGCCTGCATCTGCCTGTAGCTTCTCTTCTCACTATTCCACAGCTGCTGATCTCGAGGGGCTTCCCCAGTGGACCCGCTGCCCACAGTCTCCCAAGAAAAAGTGGAAAAACGCCTGGGTCCCAGCGGAGACCCAAGCCTGAGGGGGGCCTCATTCCCAGTCCCAAGATCACCCTAAGTAGAAAATTAGAAGCCACTGGACCAGGAGGTATAGCCCCAGGGAGGAGGTGAGAGATACCAGCTAGAGCCACAGGGAGTGGTTACTGCAGGAGGGGAGGCGAGGGGAATGGGATGGAAGGGGAGGCAGGGGGGACAGAGGGGAAAGAGGAAAGGGAAGAAGAGGGGGAAGAGGGGCTGGAGCGATAGCACGGGGGGTAGGGCGTTTGCTTTGCGTGTGGCTGACCCGGGCTCAATTCTCAGCATCCCATGTGGTCTCCCGAGCACCGCCAGAAGTGGTGGTGCAGAGTCTGAGTAACCCCTGAGCATCACCGGGTGTGACCCAAAAAGAAAAAAAAAAGAGGGAGAGAAGAAAAGGGGAAGGGAGAAGAGGAGGGGAGGGGACCTGCTTTGGTCAGGCAGACAGTGAGAGCTGTCACTGGAACTGGTCCCTAAGGTGTCCATCCCTCCGGAGGCAGCAGGACATAGACTTTGTCCTGTCCTGTGGGGCGTCTCAGAGCGTCAGAGATGTGGACCCAGATGGGGTGCTGCCCTAGCCCTGCCTTCTCTGTCCACCTGTCTGCTGTCTGTGCCTCGACCCTCAGAAGCCAGAGGGGACAGGAAACAGTGCAGCAGCTGGACCCCCTGCTGCCTTCCTGCTGGGGAGGGGCAGGGGGGCATCACTATCCTGGCCTCCTCCTACCTGCTGCCCAGCCCTCTCCCCTGAATCTGCTCCGCAGCTCATGGAAACAGTGCCCTTTCATGGTGAAGAAACTGAGGCTTAGAAGGAATCGGGACAGTGGCCGCCAATCCCTCTTATGACAAGTCGGCCCCTTGTTTGCTGGGCAAACACTGACCTTCCTCAACTCTGCAGTCCCCTTCTCAGCCTCCCCAGGCCCCATGCTCCTAGGGAAACCCTCTTTAGCCCCCACTTCTGGGCTCCTTCTCCACATCTGCCTGCAGTCTCCAGAGCTGACATCGGCAACCTGTGTGCCAGGAGAACTTGGAGTGGAGACTCAGGACCACAGACCCACTTAGCGGAAGAATGCGTGACCCGGATTCCCGTCACCTCTTTCCTCTCTACTAGGCGGGTCCCTGCCCTCTCTGACAGCCTCTCTCTGTCTCTCTCTGTCTCTCTGTCTCTGTCTCTGTCTCTCTCACTCTCTCCCCCCGCACTGCCAGCCTTTCTCCCAGGCCCAAATCATGAAGGAGCCTTCCAGAAAGATCCAGTGGGGCTGGAGAGATACTATAGCAGGGAGGGCACATGGGCACATGCCTTGCACGTGGTCAACCGGGGTTCAATCCCCAACATCCCATATGGTCCCCCAAGCAATGCCATGAGTAATTTCTGAGAGCAGAGTAACCCCTGGGCATCACCAGGTGTGACCCAAAAAAACAAAACAAAAAGATCCAGCAGCACAGGCCTGTCAGAACTCATTCCGGTCATCACTGGACCAAAACCCTCTAGGCTGAGCACACAGATGGCCCCTCGCTGTGATTGGTAGCTCACCAAGTCACCACCAGGCCTTTGCTGTCCCTTTTAGACACCCCCTACTCTCCCAGCTGCCTTGGAGGCCGGCTTTCTCCAGCTACTGAAGGCAGCGTCTCTCTGCAGCCTCTAAGGCTCTGTCAGCACAGGAGTGTCTGTATCACCTCTTGGAAGCTTACTCCACCCCCAGCCAGCTGAGATGCTCCTCTGGGGCTTCCTGCTGGGCCAGTCTGTCCTCTAGTCCGTGATTCTGGGTCTGTCTCCCCCTAATCCCACCAATACAGTGACTCCGAGACCACAGGCACAGACCGGATCAGCACAGAACCAGTTTGTAAAAAATAAAACACTGTCATCATCGCCAGGGTGCTGCAGAGGTGCGTGGCAGGGCCCCCGAGATCTTCCAGGGCTGGTGATCCCCCATCACCGAGACTAGAAGTCCAGGTGGGGTCAGGAAGGCCTGAGGGGCTGCTGCACAACTGGCAGGTGGCAAGGCCACGGGCAACTGTCCACGGGAGGTGGCCTTCCCCTCTGGTTCCTTTCCCTCTCCTTGGGCCCCAACCTCTCTATGGTGAAGAAGTTCTTCTAAGGAAGATGTGCTTTCATCATGTGTGTGGAGACCTTCAGGAACAGGAGGCAGAATTCCAGGAGCAGGGAGGGCACCCACCTGGCATGTGGCCGACCCTGGCTCTGTCCCTGAGCATCACTGGCTATGGGCCCCCACACCCCCTGCCCCTGAAAAGGAAAACAAAGGACCTGGTATTTGGGGGTGTTTTGAGAGGGGCCTCTGGGCAAGTCTCAGCCAAGGCAAGGGCTTGGACCCTGCCATGCTGGGGGTGCACCGAGTACCCCGGGAGTACTCTGGGCCAGCCCAGTCCTGAGCACCTCCAGGGCTGTGCGAGTGACTCGGGTTCAATCCGGTGCCGGGGAGGGAAAGCAGCTCCTGAAGCCCCGCGTGGTCTTCCTGCACCCTGGTAGACTCCTAGTCCCTGAGACTGGCCTCCTCTCCTCCCCCCAGACCCTGCAAAGTGTCCGGAGCCATTTGTGGAGTAAGTGAAGAAGCCTGAGCCCCCGACTTTGCCAGGCAGCTTCGATGCTTTAGCTGATTTCTCAGTAATCCCGGGATCCTCCTAATCCATGCTGGCCCGACTCTTCCAAGCGCTGGGATGGCCCAGTCACTGCCCACCACAGGACGCAGGGGCCACGGGCTGACACCACCTGGAGTGGCATGGGGGCCTCTACTGCCTCCCCTCCCTGTAAAGAGCACCCCCAATCTCCCCACTGCAAAGGGCAGGAAACTGGGGCTCAGACAGAACACGTCTCTAAGCCACAGCCCAGCGAGCGGTTAGTGAGTCTGCCCACTCCAGTCTATCTTGGGCTCTGCCCTCCCCGCCTGGGGCCTGGACCCGAGTGGAAACGAGCAGAAGCCCCAGCCTGGCTCTGCCACCCTGTGACAGCAGACACAGAGGAAGTCACTGGGCCTCCCTCGGCTCTGACAGCAGCGTCTAGCCAGCGGGAAGAACAGCCCCGCCTCAGGGCGAGGGTGAGGGTCCGGAGAGCCAATCTCTGCTGAGGGGGAGCAGAGCAGAGGGGCTCATTGACACCCGGCCAGCCTGGAGCTGAGCTGAAGGTCAGGGAGCTGGTGACGAGGGGAACTGGGGGGTTATCCAGGGCACAGTCCAGGGTCCATGCAGGTAGGGAACGGCGGCTCCCCGGAGTCCAGGCCTTGGTCTGTCCTGGCGCCTGGCAGGGATGCACCAGAGTTGCCTTCTGAACCATCCTGAGAGCAGCTCTGACAAGAGCGGTGACCTGGAGGACAGAGCCCTGGCCCAGCCCCTGGAGGCACCCTGGCCCGCCCCCCACTCCCCACACCTTGCACCGGGGGCCTCCTCACTCTCCTCTGTGGGAAAGACCTATTTTTTTTTGCTTTATTTTAGTTTGGGGGTCACACCCCATGGTACTCAGGGGTTACTCCCCCGGCTCTGCACTCAGGAATTCCTCCTGGTGGTGCACAGGGGACTGTACCCGGGTCAGCCATGTGCACGGCCCTACCCACTGGACTATCTCTCCGGCCCCCAAAAGACCTATTTCCTCACTTTAGCATCAGAAGAGCTGGAGTGAGCTGTGCCAACTGGGAGCTGAGGCTGAAAGATGCCTCCACACCGGATGTCCCTGGAGCCGGCAGCTCTGTCTAAACTCCGGACTGAGGGCCTGGACCTGTCCTTTGAGATCTCCAAGCCCTGGAAAATGAGGACTCCATTTCTCTCCCTCTTACCTCGCAGGTGCTGGACAGGAGAGAGGAAGCTGGACAGAGGGAGGAGAACAGGGGAAGGCTCAGCTAGCTTCTCCAGCACTGAGGGACCAGCCACAGAGAGGTAGGGGTGGGGGTACAGCAGGCCCAATGTGCACTTTCTCCTTCAGGCCCCACAACTGCCCAGGAGGAAGGCGTTGGCTTCATGAGACGTCCACTGGTCTCATTCTAGACAGCTGAGGCTCAAAGAGGTTAAGTAACTGCCTGAGTAACACACAGCCCGGAAAACAAATGGACAAACTTGTAAACCGGGCAGGGCTCTAGAGAAGAGGTGAAGGGTGGGGGAGATTGACCGTCAATAAGCAGAAAACCAGATATCCACTAAGGAGCAAGGGTGTGACAGGGCTGGGAGCCCTGCATAGCTCAGTGACCTATATGAGATCCAAAATATAATATTCTAGCTGTAACATTTTGTGGAAGGATTCCCAACCGGGGCTCCAATTCCTGTGACTGCTTTGAGGTAGACATACTTTGCAGGGCTCCTCCTCGTCGTCTTCTTCACATCCAACTCCTTCACACACGTGGCTACTGCCCAAAACACCATAAGTCGGCTTGTCCAGTCACCCCAAAGTGACTCACAAGATCTCTCAACCCCCTCCGTGATCTGACATGACATATTATTATTCCAGGTTACACAGAGGTGAGGAAACAGAGGCTCTGAGCGGGTGCAGAGACCTGTTTACTGCCACACAGTGAGCAGTGTCCCGAGTGAGAAGATGCCATGTTCCCAGACTGGCACACACAGTGAGACATTTAAGGGTCAGCTACTGTAAGAAAGGAAACCAGAACGTTTCCATCATGAGTTAAAGAGCAGAAAACGCGTCTCGCTGGCGGCCCCAGTCAGTCAGACCCTGGCCTTGGCTGCCTCTGTCTCATCGCTCTGTCTCTCATGCCCCCAACTCACAGCCCAGCAACCGCTCAGAGTCCAAGTTGACTCTCCCTTTGTTCCCATCTTTGTCTCTGAAGTGGATGCCAGGTAACTCCCATGTCCGGCTCTCACAGGGAGAAGCAAGCAAGAGGGTGAACATACTAGACCCAACAGTTTTCCTTTTATTTGTTAATTATCATCACTATTTTTTTTTTTTGTAGCAGCAGAGCCATACCTAGTGTCTTACATTTGCCACTGGATTATATCCCCTACCCAGCACATAATGGTTTTTTTTAAAAAGAAAAAAAAGAAAAGATTTCATTTTGATTATTTATTTATTTATTTGGCTTTTTGGGTCACACCCGGCGGATGCACAGGGGTTACTCCTGGCCTTGGCTGCCTCTGTCTCATTTATTTTGATTATTTATTTATTTATTTGACTTTTTGGGTCACATCCGGTGGATGCACAGGGGCTACCCCTGGCTTTGCACTCAGGAATTACTCCTGTGGTGCTCAGGAGACCATATGGGATGCTGGGAATCAAACTCGGGTCGGCCGCGTGCAACGCCCTACCCACTGTGCTATCACTGTAGCCCCTGCATCCAATGTTTTAAAGCCCAGATATACACCTCACTTCTACTTAGATTCTCTTGACAAAAATTTAACACACATGACCTCACTGAATTACAAGAGTTACTGGGAAATATGGTTGTAGATGCCATATTTTCCTCAATAACTCAGTTACCCTGGAAGGTGGTGAGGATGCATTTGGGCCGACAGTCAACCATCCCTCCATAGCAAGGAGCAGGAATAAGCGACTGTGTGGAGACTAGAACTCATGGCCCCTCTGCTGGAGGTAGCTGGGAAGGGTGGGCAGATGTCAGGGGAGGACGGGGTCTGATGGAGACAAGTGGGAGCTTAGCAGATTGGTATCAGCCTTTCTTACTGTGGAACAGCTCTGGGTACCTGGCTTCCCCTCTTTGAAGTTTCCTTATCTATAAATCAGGGCTAGTAATGGGACTCACCCACGAGCAGCTACTGCGAAAGCGCTTCATAAAAGTTTATGACACATACCAGGTACACAAACTAGAGAGTGTAGAATTGCATGGGAAAACATGGAAGGAGGAAGTTGCCGGGTGCTGGTACGTGCAATGACTGAGGAGCACGAATGAATAAATAAGGCTTGAGAGGAAAGGCTCCGGGGTCAGCGCCCTTCACCCATGGGTGCTCCCAGAGATACACCTAAGGTCACTTGAACTTGAGCCTGTGGTAGCGAAAAGGCGTGGGGTATTTGAGTGGGATGAACAAAGATTTTCTAAGAAATAATCACGTTTTGCCAAGATCACATTGGCTGTTGCATATAGAATGGATTGGAAAGAGACGCCTTGGAGAAACCTGTCACATTGACTCAGGGGGAAGTGAGGTGAGGCCTTGGGACAGCTGGTGGCAAGGTGGGGTGACGGGAAAGACGAAATGACAGGTGGGGTAATCCTCCAGAGAGAGTTGGTGGGTGGGGCTGGGGCCAGGTACAGAGGGCGGTATGCTTGCCTTGCATGTGACAGACTTGGGTTCAATCCCGGTCACCTCATATGGGGGTGATCCCCGAATGCCGAGAGGCCAGGAGTAAGACCTGAGCATAGCCTGCTGTGGCCCTGAAATGAGATTTGGTCGAAAAAGTGTGTGGAACGTGCCCTCTGGTGTGAGTAGATACTTGTCTGTGGAATGAATCACTGTATACCTGGATTATTTAGGATTAGGTGTGTGACTCTGAGTGACAGAACAGCAGTGGCTTAGGTGGGTCCAGAGATGTGGTTCAGTGCTGGAGCACTGACCGAGCATGCGTGTGGTTCTCGGTTCAGAACCTGGTCCCGTCACCTCCCCCCGAGAAAGATGGAGTGGGGGAGGGGGGAGGGAGAGAGAGAGAACAAGACAGAGACAGGAAGAAGCATCTCTGCCTGTCACATCCCCACCCATAGCTTAGACCTCACGACCCAGAAAGGCTGCTCTGATCTGCACCAACCCCCCAGGCTGAAAGAAGAAAAGACAAGGACATGTTCTGGAAGCTTCCCACACCTGATCACTAGAAGTGTGTTAAAAGTGTCTTAGAAGTGTGGACGTTAGGGGCTGGAGCAATAGTACAGATAGGAGGGTGTTTGCCTTGCACACAGCCAACCTGGGTTTGATCCCCGGTATCCCATCAGCTCCCCAGAGCACCGCTAGGAGTGATCCCTGGACACAGAGCCAGGAGTAACTCCTGAGCACCACCACTATGGCCCACGACAAAAACAACAAACAAACAAACAAAAGGAAGTGCAGTCTAAATCAGTGTGGCGTGTCTGGGTGGGATCTAGAGGCCCCGCCAGTAGAGAAGCAGGGACTGGACACAGCATCACCCTGATGGAACTACTGAAGAGAAGCCTGCGGGAGTGAGCGGCAAGAACCGAACAGTCTCAGGTACGTGGCTTGGAGGACCAGGTGCCACGCCGGGTGGGGCCAGTAGGGGGCAGCAGGATAAAACCCCATGCTGAGTCCTCGGCGAAAGGGTGGCGGGGTGGGGGCCTTTGGGTGTCTGTGTGGAGGCAGGCTGGAAGGGAGGCCTGGGGGATGGAGGACAGACATTCCTAGCATAGCCCCGGATGCCGCCGTAGGAATGATGAAAGAAGCAGCAGGGATGAGTATTGGGGACCCAGATATTGGAGAGAAGGAGCAGCTGGGAGGGAGCAGGAGAAGGCAGGGAAGGGTCCCCAGACCCAAGGGGGTGTGGTGCTGCTGAGGCAGGGAAGCCAAACCCCGGGCTCACAGGGCACTGCCAGGACGGCCGGGGCGTTGGGGTGCAGTCAGGCCCCCGAGGAGGTGTAGGTTCAGCAGAGGCAGTGGCGTGCCTCAGTCAGCCGCTAGACCCTTTTCTTTCACCAGGTTGTCTTTGCCACGACTTCTCCAGAATGACTTACCATCTAAGGAATAGATTACAGCAGGGCTTTGCGCGTTTCGAAGAACCTTCAGGCCACGCGACGGTTCAGAGCAAGGCTGAGCCGCTCTGAGTGCCCGTCTCAAGCACATTTGGGGAGTAGAGGCAGCCCCGGCACTTCTAAAGTGTTTTCCATGGCATCATCTAACATTCCCCATTCTGGAAAAGTTTGTGTGCACTTGTGCACACGCGCACACACACACACACACACACACACACACACATATCAGCATGTATTAGTGCAAGAGTAAGATCCATAGGACTTTGGAGGTGTCCAGAACTACTCATAAGACAGGATAAAGATTTCTGAACCCTGTGGTTTATAATCTATTAGGATTATATATATATATATATATATATAAAGGTAAAAGGTAAAGGCCCCCTACAGTTACAAAATATCCCCATTTGAGTTTCAGTCATACAATGATTGAACAGCCATCCCTCCACCAATGAACATATTCCACCACGAATCTCCCCAATATCTCCCACCACCCCCATCTCAACCCTCACCCTGTTTCTATGGCAAATAATTTTACTCTTTGTCTCTCTACTTTTGGGCATCATTGTTTAAAATACAGATAATAAGAGGCCATCATGTTCGGTCTTTTATCTACTTTCAGCACACATCTCCCATCCCAAAAGATCCCTCCAATGATCATTGACTTAGTGATCCCTTTGCTATCTCAGCTGCCTTCTCTCCCAGCTCATAGATCAGCTTCCAACCATGGAGCAATGGCACCAGAATCAGAAAAAACCAAGTTCTAATTCTGCTTGGCTATGAAAAGATTGAGCAAGTACAGAATCTCTTGATCTCTTTATAAAAATATTATTTTAGGCCTTCTCTAATGATTATTTATAGATATGCAATATATGTATATATGATCACATGTTATTACAATGTGTACTTATAAAATATATGTATCAAGGTGATGTCAGTGGCTATTTCCCCTTCTCTGTTGTTATGCGAGGATTGCACCCTGGCTGTGGCGCTAAGTCAGCATACTGACAGAGCCCTAGGCACACAGCAGTGATACAGGGCGCAGGCAGTATAGAGTTCTAATTGGTGACCACATGAGTGCCAAGACAGGCACTCAAACCCCAAGCCATGCTTCCAACTCTAACTTGAGTCTCTTGACACAAGACAAGGTACTAACTGGGTATTCCTCCACGTGGTAATCTGGGACTCGGGGGTCCTTGGATCTTGTTGCATAACTATGAACTGGCTATTCTATCAGCAGGAACCTTGGGAGTGAGCAAGTCATGTTGTTTTGTGACCACACCTGGAAGTGGAGTTCAACAAACATTTCACTGGCAAGATCTGGCTCCATGGTGCCAACCTAGTCATCCTGGGGAAGCTGCTACAACCATCCTGTTTGGCCCGAGGAGGAAGTGCTCACTGACTCCCAAGGACCTCTCCAAGAATATGCTGAGCATGGCAGGTGAGAAAGCATCAGTGGTATCCAATTGTTTTTCTGGTCTTTTTTTTTAAATCACATGAATAAACATTATGCATTTTCCGAGATTGAGAGATTAGAATCAGAGATAGTTGTGTCATTTAACTTTCCACCATTTAAACATTTACATTTGGGGCCAGAGCAATAGGATGGCGGGTAGGGCACTTGCCTTGCATGTGGCAGACCCAGGTTCCATCTCTGGCATCCCATATGGGCCCCTGAGCCCTGCCAAGAGTAATTTCTGAGTGCAGAGTTAGGGGTATCCCCTGAGCATTGCCACGTGTGGCCAAAAACAAACAAAAAACCCATCATTTATATTCATAAAGTAGGCTGAATATGACAGATAGTAGAAAGCAAAATTCTACTAAAATACTATCTAAAATTCTGTTACCTAAACTTCTAAAGCATTAATAAAGAGAGCATGATACTATAAAAACATTTCACATTCCCAAGAGGGATGATATGCTTGACTTTCTTCCAGTTTCTCTGTGTTCATTCTACTTTAGAATCACATCAAAGGGGAAGTATGAAACTGTAGATCATTCCAGGCTAATGTATCATCTTTCATGTTTTAAATTCTTTACTGCATCTTTCTACTTCTTGTGTGTGTCAAATACTTCTATATACAGCAAATACATTCATATACAAAATATACTAGTATATATGTAAATTTTAAGAATATAGAGCTAACTTTTACATTGGTTATATATATAGTCTGTATAAATAATTACTAAGTAAAAGTATAAGCTAATATCTCTATATACAAG
>JAOXYA010081399.1:0-11322 GCA_028565675.1 Sorex palustris
GTTCTACAAATATCCCTTCATACTTGCTGATTTATAAACTTAAAATTGCTTTATCTTTCCAATAACAAAGAATCTTTAAAAGATGATGTTATGCCACTTCTCCAAGATTTGAGCTAAATTATAAAAATTTACATTCATTACATTTTCTTTTATCATCTGTTTATTCAAAGTTTTTACTGTAGGCTTTGTCTTGAATATGTAAGACCATTCGCCGAGCATAGAAGTCTCTGTATTCCTCTGGTAATTCAGCCAGTGTTTTTAAGGTTCTATCCAAAATTTGTGCAGCTCTGCTGTAGGATCTTTGTTTCCATAGGTATCTATTTTGCCACAGCATTCAGAAGGAAGGTTCTTCCAAGAGTCATTCACTCCCATCTCGAACTCCTCAGAAAGCTGTGGAGCAGATGATTTCCACATTACTCTGTCTCTCTACTTTGATCACAATCATTATTTTGACACCAGACCCACCATTATTATTTGTGATTTTACCCCAACACTCAGATCTGTGCAGGTTCTTGATGCATTTCTGCCAAAAGCCACTGGGTTCCGAGATTTGTTTTTGAGTCTCTTGGATCATGGCCATTAAGCAACTTGATCAGGAACCAGAGAGGCTGTTTGTGGGCGATGACTTGGGATCTTGTTGGGGTGGGGAGGAAAGGGCAGGCTCCACTCCCATCCCGTGAGGCCCCACATGTCTCATCACTGCGGGCCAAAACCTGACTGTCCAATGGCCTCTGGTGGATGGTGGCCACTGAGCTGCCAAGGGGGAGTAGGCAGAGGGACAGTACCCTTCCCCCCCGCCCCCGGGGTGGCCTGGCGACAGTAACCTATTGCATGGTCCAGATGCATTTTAGCCAAAAGTTGTTGGGTTTCGAGATTTGTTTCTGAGTCTCTGGGATCATGACTTTTAAGCACTTTGATCAAGAACCAGAGAGGTCATGCCTCCAATTATATAGCTGAGCCGAAGGTGGTTTGTGAGTGTGTCTCCCACGTGCCTAACTTTTGGCCATTTACTTTCTTGGTAAACTTTGCCCCAAGTTTTTGGGGTCTCCAAAGGCACAGCAGAAATTTTGGGGTATCTGGAACTCCGAAGGTGCTATCAGGCTGATGAAGCACTCGCCTCACAGGTACAGATTGACCTACTGGTGGCATCATACCCCGCAAAAAAAGCCTTCTTTTCTGGTTTGGATTATTATTATATCTGTTTCTTGCTTGATTATTCTATCTAGAAATTTAAATATTATGTTGGAAATTATATAGTGTGAGGGAACATCATTGTTTTCTGCTCATAGGGAAGAAGTTTTCAATTTTAACCATTGAATATAATGTCACCTGTGGGTTTGTGTACATTGATTTTATTATATTGAGATGTGTTTTATCTACTCCTAATTTATTGTGAGCTTTAATTATAAATAGGTATTGAATATTGTGAAATAATTATCAGTGTCTGTTAATATGATCATATAATTTTATGATTTTTTATTTGACCTATTATAAACTTTCTTCCTAGTTACATGTTAGAAGTTTCCTTAGATTACAATGATTTATATATTTCTTTTAGGTTGTCCAATGTATTTACATATGAATATCAATAGTCTCTTATGATCTTTTGTACTCACACAATGTGTTATGAGTTTTTCTCCTTAATTCCAAATTCTTTCAATTAGAATTTTTCTTTTGGTCTTACTTAGTCTAGCAAAGATCTTCGTATTTTTTTTAATCTTTTCAAAGAACCATCTCTTGCTTTTATCCATTTTTTATCCTTTATTTTCACTTTTATTTTATTTCCATTCTATTTCTTAGGACTTTACTCTTTCACTCTTTCTACTGGCTTTTGATTTGGTTTGTTCTTCCATTACTAGGCCTTTAGATATGATATCTGGTTGTTTACTTGAACCAGTTATTTTTGTTGGAGTAGACCATTAATAAAATATCATTTTTACTGCATACCATAAAATCTGCTCTTCTATTCTTCATCTTCATTGTCTCCAGATTTCAAAATTTAAAAGAAAAAAATTATCTTGATTTCTCTGTTTTGTTAAATAACTACTTAGTTTCATACTGTTTAGTCTCATCTTTCACATTATAAGACAACTTTCCACCCATTTTCCACAATTACTACACCATATCTGATGGGGTTAAGATAGTAGGCAACAAATCATAGAGAAAATATATAAATGTATGCATTTTGGAGAGCCCAGCAAGCTGCGAAGAGTATCCCACCTGCAGGGAAGTGCCTGGCAAGCTCCCCGTAATGACAACAGGTCTCATTCACCTGACCCTGAAAGAGCCTCCAATCATTGGGAAAAGACAAGCAAGAAAAGGCTGCTAAAATCTCAGGGCCGGGAGGAATAAAGACATTACTGGTGCCCGTTCAAGTAATTTGACCATCAACATAATGACAGTGATACAGTGATGCAGTGATATGCCAGAGGAATCACAGAATTGAAAATACTGTAGTCCTTATCAAACCCATGTGTTGCTTTTTAATGTGTGGTCTGCCTATAGTGTTTTGGTTATCTCAAGTTCAATGACCAGATCAAGATCAATGCTTGGGACAGCAATCTGTCACAGAATTGGATTAAAAAATCATTGTCTCGAGATGACTTCATATCCTAACTCAACTGATTTTGCAGACCTGTTGCTCATCGTTAACTCTTAATTGTTACCAAAAAGCAGTCAAAATAAAAACTAGCATAACCATAAACCACACGATACAGTCAGAGATTCTTAAAAATCAGAGTGACATAAAAAATTATTGGTGTAAAAATGAGTTGTCTTCCAATTTTAAAAATTGTGAAGATAATTGTGAATATTTGACCGTCTAATCATTATGATTAGACGGTCAAAGATCATTCCAAACATAGCCTCCAAGTCACTTGACATTGCTGCCATAAAAATATTTTAAAAATGTGTTTAAGAAAGACAAGTAGCACTCCCATAATTTTTTTATTATTGCATGGTTACTATGCCATCACTTATCTTCTCTCCCCAGCCAAGAAACTTTTTTGGACAATTATTCTGTGGCTCATTAGATATGTTTGGAATTATGTGCATTGGCCTATACCGCCTAATGGATGAAGACGATGATCAAAAAGATGATCAAAAAAGGGGAGTATGCTAATTTGTAAAATTCTATACCTGCATCCACGTATAAAATATACTTTGAACAACATGAGACAGAAACCCAGAATATAGGGTTCACAGTTGCAAGAATAATATAAGGAACATAAATAACAATGTCAGAACAGGCAATCATATGGCTAAAATTCAAATAATAGAGGAGTGATATCTTTATCAATGAAAATTATAAGGTAGACCCCCAAATAAAATGAGGTTCTTTTGTAACATTACTTATTCGTGACTATGCAAATTTTAAAAGCTAAAAAGTCATCATCCATTCTAGAAAGATTTTCTTATTTCCTGGTAATAAGCTCAATGAGTTTATTAATACCTTATTAATATAAATTATGGGACATTTTTGTCCATATTTCTTCTTTAAAATGTTCAATATCATAGCAGCAGTTAAAAATAGAGAAAGTTTATATAAAGAACAGGAAGGGAAGTGAGGGGTCAAGAGAAAGCATAGTAACGCAGGTTCAAACTAAGATTGTCACAATGGAAACACACACTCTTTCAAGTGAAAGGGAGTAACTGAAAAATTATATGAAATTATAATAGTTTCACAAAAGCTGTTCCAGAAAAACATAAAGAAAAGACAAATAATCATTAAAAGTGAGAAGAGAAATACATTTCTTTGCTTGTGGGAGAAGGAAGGAAATGAATGCATGCCAAGAAAATATAGCCCCATATGAGAGGCATGCTTAAGGGAATTTTTATCTCACACTAGAATTTCTCAGTAAAGTACAGGCATTTCCATCTAAGAGAAGAGACAGAGGAAGTATTAATAGAGGGTCTGTTCAGAAAGAGGTAAAGGTTCAATTTAAGAGATGAATTGAATAGAGGTTTATGTGGATTTGTAGAAGCAATACAAGACTGTGATATGAAAGGACACAGGATCAGAAAGTCCTGATGAAGTTAAGTATTCTTAGGATATTCTTAGAGTAAGGCAATGAGAGAAAAATCATGGACAAACAGGATGAGATAGGTACTTATTGAATTGTAGGAATTAGGATATTTTGGCGGTCATAGAGATAGTTTAGGGATTAAGGCATTTGCTTTGCATGTAGCTGACACTGCTTTGATACGTTGCACTGTATATGCTCCCCCAAGCACCTGGTCACTGAGCCAAAAGTTGTCCCCAAGGACTACTGATTATGGACTACCAACTCCTACACAAAAAGTTTAAGAAATGATAAATGGGGACATTTAAGAAAGTATACCTTCAAGTATATGTCTAGGAAGGTGACTAGTGAATAGAGTTCTGGATGGTAGAAAGAAAAGAAATGTCTGGATGTTGACATTGTGATTTTTACAGAACCGTAATCACCTAAAATAATGAAACTCAAGCACAAGGAAAAAACTAGGCCAAGATCCAAGTTCTAAATAAGTAGGGGTTATGGTAGATGACATGTGTGAGTCAAAAGAAAGGGTGCTGTAGGCGTAGAATGTTAACATAAAAGTGGTGTGTGATTGGAGTAATATTTTGGAAGCAGCACTTGGAAGCATGCTTCTATTTCCATCTTTCAGCATCACTGAAAATCTTACGAATCATGGAACTTTGGAGATTGTACAGCTCATACCTGAGAGTATCAGAAAATGAGAATGTATTTCTCTTTTAGTAGTAGAATAAAATCGCAATAAACTTTGTTTTTTGAAATTGATAGAAGTTGCAAAATGCTTAGTGAGAAAAATAAAAGTAGGAGTTGTTCATTAAAGGTTAATAGTGAATTGATATGCTTAAGAAAGAAGAGATAATTTTTTGAATTAGCAATCAAGAAATATAGAACAAAAATCATGTAAGATTATCCCGATCCAATGCTTTGACAAGATCATGCTTGTGTTGGTGCAACTCACATATATTGAGTATCTTCTTTGTTCCTGGAAAAAACGTCACTCAGTCTTTCTGTGGTTTTCCAACCCCAGATGGTCTGTAAGACTCATGCACATTCCCTATTTGTTTGCCACTCTTTTTGTTAATTAAAGAGAACTTTGTTTAGATTCATTCCTTCACTTCATTAACTACACTATGTTCAGTGTGAAATTTGGTGGCATAATCATTATTGTAAGTAGGAAAAATACCTGGGTAGTGCATGAAAGCTTTGAGTTTTGAAAACTGTAGCTCAGCATTCTGCCAATTGAATCCATTAATGTTGTGGATATTAAAAAGCAGAGAGACTATTAAAGTTGAAAAGGACATTATAAATAAGTCTAAAACAGTTCTTTCCTTAGCCTATCAAAATGCTGAGAAAAGCAAGACCCAGAGAGGTAGATGCCCTGCCTGGGACCAGAGACAATTGGTCTTTGAGACAGATATCAGTTCCTTTTTCTAATGGCTTGTCTAGGGCCTCTCATACTGACCACTACTTAGAAACTAACAAATTGAAACAACAACAAAAAGTTTATTTTCATACTCCCCCCAACTCCTCCCCACACACAATGGTTTCCTTATTCTTGCCTTTGCCCACCATTGTCCCAGCCAAAATACTCTGAAGTAATCTTTGAATTTTCTTGCAGGTTTGTGATCACCCGACCCCCCAACGACTTTAGTCTGCTACCCTCGGATTTTGTGTTCTGTGCCATTCCTTTCAGTGTTGCCACAAAGAAGCAACAAGAGTCTACTAGTCTATATGAATATCCAAGTTCAATAGCAAAATCAGTAGACTTGGAAAATCCATATTCCAGAATGAATTTCATTGAGGGTAGGACATACTCAATGCCGAATATAAAACCCAATTCTTCATTTTAAAGTAAAAGTAAGTAATATGAAATCAGGATGGTGAACTATAATCCCAGACACATATAGGTGAACAAGGGAAAGAAAGTGGAGAGCAAACCTAGAAAAAATTTGCTTTGAGTATCAAAGTCACACTTGACTTGTTGATATACTCATAAACTCCTAGATCTTTGTTTAAAAGTCATCTCCAGAGATAATGACTTTGTAGCAGGAAAACAAAACAAAATCATGCCCCTCTTTGTGACTGTTGCTTAGTGTTTGATCAGCAACTCTGTGCTCTTTAGATAGAGATGAAGCTCTGATCTTAGCACACTGTATCTGGTGTAACAAAGAAATATGAAAATGTATCTGTGAAGAATATTAATTTCTCTGTGTCATTTGAGCACAAAACATAAAATAAAATTGTGTTAGATAAGCCCTTCAGTAATTTTTATTTCTTCCAGTCATAATCTATAAGACATCAAGATAAAAATTAAAAAGACTTGGACACAGAAAACACAAAATAAAGTTCCTTAAATCTAAAAGCTTACTTTCTTTATCCTCAAATAGGCAAGGTACACACTAGTTAGCTATGACATTATCTACTTTTGTTTTCAGGCTGTCTTGTCTATGTCCCTGTTTATAAAAGGTGAGAAAGACCAGTTAGAGAAATAGTGGTTTGCATTTATAACCAAGAATTTACATATAACCAAGAACCGAGATAGATTCCTAACATGAGAATGAATGTTAGAGTAAAGGAATTAAGTACGTGAGGTGAAGCAACAAAAAATTTATTTCCTATGGTAGATTGAAATGTGGGCTGGAGCGATAGCACAGTGAGTAAGGCATTTGCTTTGCCCACAGCTGACCCAGGTTAGATTCCTCCATCTCTCTTGGAGAGCCCGGCAAGCTACTGAGAGTATCCTGCCCGCACAGCAGAGTCTGGCAAGCTCCCCTTGGCGTATTTGATATGCCAAAAACAGTAACAACAAGTCTCACAATGGAGACGTTACTGGTGCCCATTCAAGCAAATCAATGAACAACAGGAGGACAGTGCTACAGTGGCAGATTGTAGTGTATAACTTCCCAAATTCTCTAATTCAAGAGTAAAGATGTAAAAAAAATAGAAATATTTTCTAGTGATCCAAGAGCCTTATATTCAATTAAGGCATTTCACCTAAGTAACCGATTTTTATCTAGGTTAATTTAACCAAAAAGGGGGGGTGGGGTAAATACAAGTTCAGTTTATATAATTGGTGGTCTTATTATGATGAGCATTGTAAGTGAATCTTCCTTTCTTTTATTATTTTCTTTTTGGTGGAAAACCTACCCCCACCTAGTATTCCTTGGTTCTTGGTTCAGTAGCTCTAGGGATCACCAGAGTCACTCTGGTGCTCAGGAGCCACCAGACTTGCACCCATTAGTACTCAGTACTAGCTGGGCTATACAGTGCTGAGTATTGAACTCAGGTGCAGAATACACATCCTAATGCTTTAAATTCCCTAGCCCCAGCAATTTCTTCTTTGGTGACAGGCAACAGCATAGTGGAAGGAAGAAAACAGAATATAAGCCAAAGCTCTCAAAAATTATTTTGTATAAACAATATTCTTAATATTTTTAACACCTGTTTGATTTGGTCTTTTACTAGGGATACTATGTTACAAATAGTGTTAACAGACATAAATATAACTGAATGAGGAGAAGATCCAGGTAAATTTAAATTTTAGATAGGCAATCAATAAATTTTCATCCCTTGTGTCTATATTATTTTGCTCAGTGGCAAAATTCACATCTGAGCCTGACTTGATGGTAGCACTGTAGCACTGTCCTCCCGTTGCTCATCAATTTGCTCAAGTGGGCACCAGTAAGTAACATCTCCACTGTGAGACTTGTTGTTACTGTTTTTGGCATAATGAATATGTCACGAGGAGCTTGCCAGATGGGATACTCTCGGTAGCTTGCCGGGCTCTCCAAGAGGAGCAAGACAAATGCTCTACCCACTGAGCTATCGCTCTAGCCTGACTCCATCTTAAACTCCATCTAAGGCTGAATACCAGAGACCAATAATCAACAATTACCTTAAGGGAAATTTGAAAAGAACTTTGAAGAGAGAGTTGAAGAAGCCCTTCTGATCGAGGCCCAGCTCCTGGATGGTGAGAGGCCGGTCGTGACCCCCAGCATGCCAGGCCTGGGTCTTCCCGGATTCCTAAGATTGCTTGGGAATGCAGCCTAAAGTGGGTGGTAGACTTGATGGTAGCACTTATACACATCAAATGGCTGAAGCATATGTTTTGCATTTGGAAGCTCCCTGGCACTATGGGGCTTGTTGAGCACCACTGACAAGTCCACCCACTTCTGCCTTGCAATTTGTCATGCATAAGGCCCAAGCACCATTAGGTGTGGTCCAAAGGAAAAAATAAGAAAGGTATTGTAAGGGAAATTGGAGATACTATAACATTTCTGTTGAAAGCTCATCTAATCCACCTTCATCCTACTCTTTTTATGCATACTTGCTTTGTTTTTCAAGATACCTAACAAAATACACTTTGCAACACTTATAAATTGATAAGTAGTATATCTAAGACTTAACTCTGTGTTTCTAAATCTTAAATTACAAGTTCATTTTTTTGAAGGGGGAGGGCCAGACCCAGCAATGCTTGAAGCATCTATTTCTGTGCTCAAAGATCACTCTTTACATGACTTAGGGCACTGAACCTGGCAGTTCACCTGCAAGGACAGCACTTTACCCACTGTACTATACCCCAACCCCTTTAATCCCAATTTCTAAATAAAGTGCATAGAGAATGCCACGTATTAATCACTTTAAAGCTAATTTAAAGCTGAAGAACAGGTGTCTCTGAGTGGGGAGGTAGCATATTTAATGGTCTTCAAAGACTCACCAACACATGTTCATTGAAAAGACACATATCATTCCTACTTTCCAACCCTAAAACCAATTCATGCATATTGTTTTAGAAAACCTATCTAAACCAATATTCCTGGGAAAGTGCAGATTAGCACTATGGTACTGTAAATCCATGGAACAACTGATGGAAGCAATTACTATATAGCATGTGCAATTAGTTTCTCAAGTTAAAGCTTATCCCACATATGATCAAGCTTATAACACAGCAATGGATTTTGAATGCTACTAAGTTTCAGTTTTTAAGGAACTGGGTACCAGAAATAAGACTAAAGAAATATTGAGAGATATTCAAGTATAGCCAAATTATGGTGATTCATATCTTAAGTTGATAAATAAAATTAACACAGTACTCCTACACTCATGTGCCAAACAATTTCATAAGTCCATAACTGAGCCATTCACCCATAGATAACATTTTAATACAAGTTTAAACATTTTGCAAATATAGTATAGATCTCAATTTATATAGTATAGATCTCAATTCATATAGTATAGATCTCAATTCATATAGTATTGATCTCAATTCATATGGATAATTCAATCCTTAATAATAGATGAATGATATTTAAAAAACAGTTCAAAAAAAGTATTTGAGCTAATAGGTTTAAAGATTTTTGCCATTTTAGGAGGCTTGAATGATAGCACATTTCCCTTGCACACAGACAACCTGGGTTCAATTCCCAGCATCCCATATGGTCCCCTGAACACCGCCAGGGGTAATTCCTGAGTGCAGAGCCAGGAGCAACCCCTCTGCATCGCCAGGTGTGATGCTAAAAAATGTTTTTGCCATTTTAAAAATGAGATAAAAGGTATTCATCTATAGATAAAAATATGTTCATATGTTTTTAGAAATTCATTATATTCATCGGAGGATGGTCAGGTATTATACTATACTCTACCCACAATCTTTCTGAATCTCTAATATAGGCCTTAAATAGCTTTTATCGAGATCACTAGAAAGATGATAGGACCAGAGAAGTTAGAAAAATGATTATTTTAAAGATCTCAAAAGTTTTGTGATCTTGAATAGCTTATTACCTTCAGAATATAAAATAAAGATGGCTTATTTGAATAAGATCTGTAATGTAACATTTTTCACTCATAATCTTTAGATTAGAAAAATAAAGACTATGCTACAATTAAGTGAAAAATTACGTCCCCACCTCTAAAAACTTTGAATATTTTTACTCTTCATTTCTTAATGTTAAAGCAATCTTGAAGTCAAATGACATAAATGAGGGCATAAAGTATCTTCATAAAATAAATAAAAACAAATAAAATAAAATTTGTTTTAACTACTCTCCTAGTCTATTCTACTTTTTGTAAAAAAAAATAAGCTTTAGCGAGAAGATTTTAAATATCAGTTCTATCTCCAGTCATTGAATACATGTCCACTCACCATTAGACACTGTATGCTGACGATAAAACTATTACTAAGAACAAAATTGATTCAACATGGAGCATAAGCTCTCTTTGGAAGAAGCAGAAAAGTTGCAATTAAACAAAAGATATAGATTGCATTAGATACCGTGAGGAAAATAAACATGTTGATGTGATAGATAATATCATATTCAGGGACAATTGAAAGATTCATTGGAAAAATAATTTAGGAAAGGAAATGAGGCATGTTCTAGAAAAAAAAACAGCGCGTGTGGATAGAGCACAGCTAACACACAAGAAGAGATAAATGAGGTGCGATGAAAAAACAGAAAGTACCTGATAAAGAGAAAGAGAAGTCCAAGAGAAACAGACTACATTTTATTCCATGTGGAATAAAAACCTCTTTCATAATTACAAATAAGAGAATGGTATTTTGTCATTTACATTTTCCAGGAAAACTTGGAAGTTAGTTTTCAGCAGTATGATTAATTGAGTTAAAATTGATTTTATTCCTTCCATAAACACACTAAAATGTCAGGTAAATTGTAACCAAAAAATATTAAAATATAGGAGATTTCTTTTAAATAATTTGAAAAATCCATTGGGAATCAAGAGGATGATTTGACCCGCCATTGCCATGCCACTGGACTTCACCCCAGGCTGTTTCACTCAAGGTGCTCCAGATGGGGGAGTGGGTCCCATACCCCTCGCCCCCGCCACCACCCCACCCCTACACACCCTGCCCCAAGGGACCCAGCCCAGCAGCTGAAAACCTCCAGAATCCAAACACCAGCACACTCAAGGCTGCTACCCACACACTTGGACTGCTTGGACCCAGCCTCACGTAGGAGTTAACATATTCCTGGACCACGTGGCTGCAAATGATAAGACACTACCTGGCCATTCTCCATAAGTACCAGACCACATTTGATGGGGTTAAAATAATAGGCAATAAATCATAGAGGGAAATATATATATTTGCATTCATGTGGGGTACAGAAAGTAACAGAATAGGAGACTAACACCCAAGAGTGGCCAAGATTAGTACCAGGAGGTTTGCTTCATGGCTTGGAGGCCAGCCACACATGCTGGGGGAAAGGGAGCTCAGATAGAGAAGGGGGCACCAAATAAAGGGTGTTGGGAGGATCCTCCCAGGATGGGAGAAGCATGCTGAAAGTAGACT
>JAOXYA010081426.1:0-11320 GCA_028565675.1 Sorex palustris
GGAGGAATTGAACTCGGGTCGGCCATGTTGGCTGCGTGCAAGGCAAACGCCCTACCACTGTGCTATCGCAGCCGGCCCTGTAAACAAAATTAATAATAATAATTGTTTGTCTTTGGATCACACGTAGCAATGCTCAGGAATCACTCCTGGCAGGGCTCTGGGAACCCTCTGAGATACCAGGGATGGAACCCAGGTCAGCTGTGTGCAAGGCAGGAGTCTTTAGTATAATCTAACTATCCCGAGGGCAAGAGGGGAATGGTGGGTGGTGACAAGCTGGGAGAAGTGGCCCCAAGGGAGCTTGGTTATATTGTCATCGTTGGGTGTACTCGACTTCACTGGAGCTATCTGGGAGACAATGTGAGGCAGACAGCACTTGGGAATTGCTCCACATAGGCAGAAAGGGAGCTGATAACCAGGGTCATTTGCCCACAAGCTCCATCTGTCCATCATTACTTGAAGAGTGTGTGCTAGATCGAACATTTCCTGAAGCCCCCAAGCACTCTGGGAGACCTAGACGCCTCCAGTTTCTAGCCTGGGATGACAAGGCCACAAGGGCTAGGGCAGGGACTGGGGTGGTAGCTCAGGAGGCGGGACGCATGCCTTGCACGTGCAAAGACCGAGTTTTGATCCATGGCACCAAATGTTCCTCACACACAGGTATGGCCCTGGCGGCTCTCAGCACCTCAAGGTCCAAGCAACCAACCCTCACCAGGAGGGGTCCCCAAACCCGTGAGCACTGCTTAGGAATTGACCCTCCCTATAAAAACGAGGCAGGTGGGAGGCACCCAGAGCCTGTGTTCCACTGGTTCCCTGTGTTTCCCGGGTAAAACTGGCCTCATGGTCCAGGGAGAAGCCAGGAAGCTGGTACGACTCCATCCAACAAGGAAAGAAGGTCAGTCATGGCTTTGGGCCGCACGCAGGTGCGCTGGCTGGTGGGAGAGGGCGGGGGACCCACAGAAATGGTGGGAGTTTTGGGCTGTTGTTGCTGGAAGGACCCACAGGCCTCTTCGGTACAAGTTTCAGCCTGATTGAGGCCTGAGCAATGACTGGGACCAGTGACTGGGAGAACAGGGACAAGCGTGCCAGCCGCAGGAAAAGACTCTGCAGAAGCTCAGAGTCGAGAGGCTCTGCTGAATTTTTAAAAATTGTGTGTGTGTGTGTGTGGTGTGTGTGTATGTGTGTGACTCAAGATAGTTTTCTTTTTTATATTCCTTTTTGGGTTACACCAAGTGATACTCAGGGCCGACTGCTGGCTTTGTGCCCTTGAATTACTCCTGGCTGTGCTCAGGGGAACACTATGGGATGCCGGGAATCAAACCTGAGTTTGCTGTGTGCAAGGCTGTGCCCTACCCACTGTACCATCGCATGGGCTCCACCCAGATAGTTTTTATAGAAACTTACTTAGAAAGGTTTAGAGAGAAGCACGCGCTGGGAAGAGAGCACAGGCGTCTCTAGAGGGAAAGAGGCTCAGCTGGGCCGCAGCGATGTCCAGCGGGGATATGCTGGCCTTGCGCCCGTTGACCGGGGTTGAATACTGAATACCCCATAGTGCCCCCCGAGGCGTGCCTGGAGTGATCCCTGAGCATCTCCAGGTGTGCAAAAATAAAACCAAGTGCAAAGGGGCGGAAGAGCCCGGGCTGGCCGACCTGCCCCTGGCAGCCACTGGACCCCGACTCCTGCCCAGGCACCCGCAATTCTCCTACGTGGACGCGGACGGTGCCCGGTGAGCTGTGAGCAGCTGACCTTCCTGTCCCTGCTGAGCGCCGGCGTCCGGCAGACCTTCCCCCTCCTGTGCCAGAACTCGGCCCCGGGCTGGTCGCGGCTGCGGGGGGCCAGGGCCGCGCGCTAGGCTTGGGGGGGGGCGCTGACCTGAAGCTGGGCCCTAAACAGACTGCGGCGGCTACGCTCCAGGACCCCGTGATGGCTGCCAGGTCCGCGGAGCAGGCGTCGGGAGTGCTCAAGGGATCCCCATGCCCATGCGCTGCGCCCCTGGTCTGCCCTGCCCACAGAGCCAGCTGCCCAAGAGCAAACAGGGTGACACAGGAGAGCCTGTGCCTTCCCGCAGTACGATGTCTCTAACCAACTCAGTTTAAAGGTCTCCAACCCCACGTCCCCACATCACAGCACCCCACATTGCTGAGGATGCCATCTTCTGTCCTGAGTTTTGGGGTTCCTATACACATGAGAATTCCCATGTCTTCTGTTCTCCCTGGAGGAGGGTGGCAGAGGCCAGATTCAACTCCAGCATCTCCAGATGTCTGGGTTGAAGGTAACAGCCATGAGAGGAACTGGGGTTGGGTCAAGATGAATTTTAATTAACACAGGAATAATGAGCCTAAGACCGGGCAATCTCCTTCCCTGGAAATTCTAAATACATCACTTCTGCTAGTGAATTTTTTTTTTTTTGCTTTTTAGGTAACACCCAGCAATGCTCAGGGGTTACTCCAGTCTCTGCACTCAGAAATTACTCCTGGCAGTACTTGGGGGACCTTATGGGATGCTGGGGAATGGACCCGGGTCAGCTGCATGCAAGGCAAACATCATACCCGCTGTACTATAGCTCTGGCTCCGAGGATTTTTTCAGGGGGCCTGCTTTGGTGTGTTCCCACAGGGTTCTGGGGACCACTGAGTACCTGGGATTGAACCTGGTGGGCTACAAGCAAGGTGAGATTATTTTATTGTTATTCTGTTCACTCTGAACAAGAAAATTTCTGAGCTCACTCTTTGCTCTGTCTGTGACCCAGCTCTTTGGAAAGGTTTCCAGTTATAGTCAACCCCACATTCTGAGGATGCCCCAACCATCTGCTACAAAAAAGATGGGTCAGGGATACAGCAAGATACAGCTCAGAACCCACCAAGTTGGGCTGGGGGAAACCACCATCAAAAGACTGAGGCTGTTTTGGTTTTATTTGCTTTGTTCATGGTGTGGGGGCCAAAAACCCAGCAAGGCTCCGGGGTTCTCCTGGCGCTGCACTCAGGAATCATTTTGGCATGATGGTGGGGCTGTAGGGGGAGCCAGAGAAAGAACCAGGGGCCTGTGACTGCAAGCCAAGACCACTAACCGCTCTGTTCCTTCTGCAGCGACCCTAGTGGCTAGCCTGATCCTTAATGACCCTATACCTAACATTGAAGCCAAGAAAAGGGCTGGAAGTCTTAAGCGTGGGAAAGTAGGGCCACGGTAGTTCCTAGAAACGCCACGAGATGGCACTGTGGGCGTTTCTGTCCCTCCCCAGGCCCGTTTCTCTAAGAATTTTCCACCCTTTGGTTTGCTTCAGTTTTAAGTAGGGGGTAATTAAGGATCAAGCAAGCCGCTTCCACAGGTGCAGCGGTACGAGAACCGTGCGAGTGCTTTCTTTCACTTGAGTAACCTTTGTGGGGTGCATTGCCGAATCTCCTTGGGGGTCGAGTGGGTTGCCCTAGTTTTGTCTCTGAACCTCGATGGGTGCAGAGGATTGAACTGAACCTTTAATGAGCAAGGCAATGTTATTTCACTCTGTACAGGAAAAGTTCTGAGCGCACCTTATGATGCCTGTGACTGAGCCCTTTGAAGGTTTCTTGTTATGGGCAATCCACACCCCAACATCCCATATTATGAGGTTGAGATTGTCTTCTACAACGACGTGGGGAATGGAAGAATACAGTTCTGACACCCTCAAGTCGGGGTGATGGAATTCACCATCAAGGAACTGAAGCTCTGTGTTTTACTTTTCTTTCTTGTTTGTTCCTTTATGGCTGTGGCCACACCTGGATATGCTCAGGGCCTTCTCCTGCCTCTGCACTCAGTAATCACTATGAACATGACTGAAGAACTTTATGGGGAGCCTACGAATATACCCGGGTCCTATGGATGCAAGGCAAAAGCCCTCTCCGCTCTGCTCCCTTTGCAGTGGTCCAAGCTGCTTGCTGGATCCTTAATGACCCCATCACAGTCATGGTTCTCCCGTTGTTCATAGATTTGCTCGAGCAGACCCAGTAACGTCTCCATTGTGAGATTTGTTACTGTGTTTGGCATATCAAATACATCACGGGTAGCTTGCCAGGCTTTGCCGTGCTGGCAAGATACTCTCGGTAGCTTGTCGGTCTCTCCGAGAGGAGCAGAGGAATTGAAATTGGGTCGGCCATGTAGGCCGCATGCAAGGCAAACGCCCTACCTGCTGTGCTATCACTCCAGCCCAATGACCCCATACTTAACATTTAAGCAAAGAGAAGGGCTGAAAATCTTAAATGTGGGAAAATTCGGACCGTGGTCGTTCTGCTGAAACGCCACGAGATGGCGCTGTGGGTCTTTCCATCCTTCCCCAGGCCCATTTCTCTAAGAAGTTTCCACCCTGGGGTTTGCCTCTGTGTTATGTGTGGGGTAACTAAGGATCAAGCACGGAATTTCGAAGGTGCAGTGGTAGGAGAGCCTTGAGGGTGCTAGTCTTTCACACGGGTGACCAGTGTTCGATTCCCGCCTTCAGATCTTGTGGGGTACATAGCTGAATCACCTCGGGGGTCAAGTGGGTTGCTGCAGCTTTGTATCTGGACCACGAGGGGTGCAGAGAATTGAACCCGACGTGGAAAGAGCAAGGCAAAGCCATTTCCTTTTTTTCTCTTTTTTTGGGGGGGTCACACCTGGCGATGCAATGGGTTACTCATGGCTCTGCACTCAGGAGTTACTCCTGGCGGTACTCAGGGGACCATATGGGATGCTGGGAATTGAACTCGGGTCGGCCTCGTGCAAGGCAAATGCCCTACCCGCTGTGCTATCTCTCCAGACCCCAAAGCCATTTTCTTTTATTTTTGTTCTCTTCACTCTGAGCTAAAAAAATCTAAAGCCATTTTGTTATGTCTGTGACCAAGCTATTTAGAAATACTTCCTGCTATGGGCAACCAACACCACATCACCCCACATTCTGAGGGTACACATCCTTCTTCTACAAGGAAGAGGCAGCATAGATACAGCAAGATACAGCTCACTCAGAAATCCCCACGTTGGGTTGAGGGAATCCTCTAATAAGGGACTGAGGCTGCTTTGACTTTTTTTCTTTTTGGGTCATACCTACCAATGCTCAGGGGTTACTCCTGGCTCTGCACTCAGGAATTACTCCTGGTGGTGCTTGGGGTACCATATGGGATGCTGGGAATCGAACCTGGGTCGGCCGCGTGCAATGCAAATGCCCTACCTGCTGTGCTATTGCTCCAGCCCCTTTTTTGGTTTTATTTGGTTTGTTCATGATTTGGGGGCCACAAATCCAGCAACAAGCAGAGGTTCTTCTGGCTCAGGAATCACTCCCGCATGGTGGTGGGGCTGTATGGAGAGCCAGAGAAAGAACCAGGGGCCTGTGACTAAAAGGCAAGAGCACTAACCGCTCTGCTCCTGTTGCAGCGGACAGAACTGCTTGCTTGATCCTTAATGACCCTATACCTAACATTGAAGCAAAGAAAAGGACTGGAAATCTTAAACGGGAAAAGTTGGGCCGCGGTAGTTCCGCCGAAATGCCACAAGATGACGCTGTGGGCATTTCGTCCCTCCCCAGGCCCGTTTCTCCAAGAATTTTCTACCCTTGCGTTTGCTTCAGTGTTAAGTATGAGGTAATTAAGGATCAGGCAAGCAACTTGCACAGGTGCAGCGGTAGGAGAGTCTGTGGGTGCTGTTTTTCACTTGAGTAACCTGGGTTCGATTCCAGCCTTCAGATCTTTGTGGGGTACACAGCTGAATCTCCTCGGGGGGGTCGTGTGGGTTACCCTAGATTTGTCTCTGAACCTCGAGGGGTGCAGAGGATTGAACCTGGCTTGGATTGAGCAAGACTTGGTTGTTTTCTTACATTTTTTGTTCTCTTCGCTCTGAGCAAGATAAGTTCTGAACCCCCCTTATGATGTCTGTGATCGAGCTCTTTGAATGTTTCTTGTTATGGGCAACCCAAAAATCCCAAACCCAAATTTGAGTTTTTATGGACAACCCAAATTTTCTAAGAGTTGAAAAGTCTTAGAGAACCGGTCCTGGGAAGGGACAGAAACTCCTCACACCACCATCTCGTGGCGTTTTGGCGGAACTGCCGTGGTCTGACTTTCCCACACTTAAGATTTCCAGCCCTTTTCTTTTCTTCAATGTTAAGTATGGGGTCATTAAGGATCAAGCACACAACATAGGGCCATAGACCGATAACTGAGCTGGGAGAGCACTTAACTTGTATGGGGCGATCGGGTTTTATCCCTGCACCCCATATGTTCCCCCAAGCACTATCAGGAGTGATTCCTGAATGTAGGGGCAGGGATGACTCCTGAATATCGCCAAGTGTGGTCCCCGAAACACAAATAAAGAAAAGCCATTCACAAAGGATTTCCTGACGCCAAAGTAGGGGATGCCGAGCTGAGTCTTGCTTCCACCACCTTCCTCCACGGAAAACCCCAAAGGTGTGGGAGTGACCGGGACAGGAACCGTTAACGAAAGGGGGCTTAGAGGGAGAGATTCTACTGCGGGCAAAGCACTTGCCATGTTGCTGGGTTCAATCCCGACACCGGGGCCGCCCCAAGCACTTGCCATGTTGCTGGGTTCAATCTCGACACCGGGGCCGCCCCATGCGAGGCAAGCGCCCTCGATACCACTACACGGCCTGAGGCGGCCTGCTAGATCCTAGTGACCCGCAGGGTAACATGGAAGCAAACCCAAGGGCTGGAAATGTTTAGGCAGTTAAAGTCAGGCCCAGGCTCTTCCTCCAATGCACCGCAAGAGGGCGCTGTGGGGCGTCTCCGTCCCTTCCCTGGGATGTTCCTCTAAGAAATGTCACCCCTGGTCCTGACCTGTCTTCAGATTCCGCTATAGCTCCCTAGAGCACTCAGAATTTCTGCAGGAAAAAATTATTTCTGTACAGAGGAGCCGGATCCTTGACCTGCTCCATAGCAGCCCCCCAGAGCTGACTGGCCAAGCTAGTGGCTCTGGCTTCTTGATTTTGGGGTGTGGGCTGTGAATGGCCACATCATTTTTTAGGGCCGCTCTGGTGACCCTATATGTTGCCTGAGATGGAACCCAGGGAAAGCACAGAAGATGATTGTGCCTTCCTGCAGTATCTTCAAACCGACCCATTCTTACAGGTCTCCAGCCCCGTCATCCCACCCCCAGCACCCCACACTTCTAACAGTGTATCTTCCTCCTTCCCTAAGAGAAATTTGGGGTTTCTACACAAATGAAAAGTCCCAAGTCCTCTGTTCTCCATAAGGAGGATGGCAGAGGCCAGATTCTACTCCAATATGACCAGAAGTTTTGGGTGAAGGTAATGCCGTCATAGGAACTTGGGGTGAGTTGGGAAGAACTTTATTTAAAATGGTAATAATGAGCCTAGGCAGCCAATCTCCTTCCCTGGAAATTCTAAATACATCAATTCTTTTTTTTAAATTTTTGGGTCACACCCAGTGATGTACAGGGGTTACTCCTGGCTCTGCCCTCAGGAATTACTTCTGGCGGTACTCAGGAGACCATATGGTATGCTGGGAATTGAACCCAGGCCGGCCGCTTGCAAGGCAAATGCACTGACAGCTGTACTATCGCTCAAGCCCCACTGCTGACAATTTTTAATTTTATATGGGGGGTTGGTGTGGACCCGCAGAGGTTTGGGAACCATTTGAAATGCTGGGGATTGAACTTCGTCTGCCACAAGGAAGACAAGTTTTCATTTTTTAAAAATTTAAATAAAAATGTTATGTTCTCTCTTTCTGAGCAAGGCAAGTTCTAAACTCGCTCTGCTAATTCTATGGCTGAACTACTTCATAAAAGTTTGCTGCTACTGTGGGATAACAGGACACCCCACAATCTGACCCCATATCCCCAAGGGTGTTCTCCCGTTCTGTGAGAATGAGGGGTGTGGGAGCAAGATTCATCTCGGTACCCCACTAAGGCGCAGATTCTGAAGGAATCTGCTGATATCGTATTGAGGCTGCTCTGATTTATTTCCTTTTTTATGTTTTTGCGGTCATAATTGACGATATTCAGGGGTGAATACTGGCTCTGTATTGAGGAACCACTCTTGGCATAATTGGGGGACCATACGGGACACGGGTGAAGGTACCCAAGTCTGTAGAATGCAAGGCAAGAGCCCTAAGGGCTCTGCTACTGCTGCACATCACAGGCATGCTTAATCCTTAATTACCCCTTCCTTAACATTGAAGCAAACCCAAAGGTGGAAATTTCTTAGAAAAAAGGGCCTATGGAGGGACGGAAACGCCCACTGCGCCATCTCGTGGCGGTTAGGCGGAACTGCTGTTGCCCGGCTTTCCCACCCTTCAGATTTGCTTCAATGCTTGGAGTCATTAAGAATCAGTTTACTTCAATGCTTGGGGTCATTAAGAATCGAGTACGCGGGGCTGGAGAGATAGCACAGCAGGTAGGGCGTTTGCCTTGCACGTGGCTGACCTGTGTTCGATTCCCAGAATTCTATATGGTCCCCTGAGCAGCGCCACGGGTAACCCCTGTGCATCGCCGAGTAAAAGGCCCTCCCATTGATCGTCGATTTGCTCGAGCGGGCCCAGTAACGTCTCCATTGGAGACTTTGTTGTTATTGTGTCTGGCATATCGATACGTCACGGGGAGCTTGCCAGGCTCTGCTGTGCGGGCGAGATACTCTCGGTAGCTTGCCGGGCTCTCCGAGAGGGGCGAAGGAATCGAACTCGGGTCGGCCATGTTGGCCGCTTGTAAGGCGAAAGCCCAACCACTGTGCTATCGCTCCAGCGAGCATCGCCGAGTGTGACCGAAAAAATCTAAAAGAAATTAAGCACTCATGAGAGTAGCCCATGAGAGTAGACTATAGACCAAACATGAGTGCCGCTTGGTGCCCCTTTTGCAAACCACAGCACCCAGAAGGAGAGAGAACAAAAGGGAATACCCTGCCTCAGAGGCAGGGTGGGAGGGATTCTGGGATCAGTGGTGGTAGGGAATGGGCACTGGTGGAGGGATGGGTATTCGATCATTGTATAACTGAAACCCAAGCTCAAAAAATTGTAAGTCTACAACTGTACCTCATGGTGTTTCACTAATAAAAATTTTTAAAAAATAATAAAATCTTTTTTTAAAAGAATGTTAAAAAAAGAATAGGCTGGAGCTATAGCACAGCGGGTAAGGCGTTTACCTTACAAGCAGCCAACATGGCTGACCCGAGTTCGATTCCTCCGCCCCTCTCGGAGAGCCCGGCAAGCTACCGAGACTATCTAGCCCGCACGGCAAAGCCTGGCAAGCTCCCCGTGATGTATTCTATATGCCAAACACAGTAACAAGTCTCACAATGTTACTGGGCCTGCTCGAGCAAATCGATGAACAACGAGAGGACCGTGACCATCACCGTGAAAATAAGAATCAAGCACACAGCCTGGGACTATAGTGGGTTAACAGGGGGTAAGGTGCTTGCCTTGCATCAGTTTGGAATTGTTGCACCCCATATAGTCCGCTGCACACTGACAGGAATATTTAACAATTGGCTGGACCAACCCCTGAGCATTGCTCTGTGTGGCCCCCTCCCAACCACAGTCCCCCACACTGACTGACCACAGAAGTGTCTTTGGCTTCTTATTTTGGTGTTCATAATTTTCTATTTCTAGTGGGGCTTGGGGGAACATAATGAAACATGATCTTCGTCCCCTCCCCATCCACCATACTGACTCCCTGCAAGTGACACTGGGTTCTTTTTTGATAGGAGGGAAGTCGGTGGCCGTTCTTCTTCAGGCTCTCAGGGACCCTATATAATTCCAGGAATTTACCTGTGTTGAACACAAAGCATTGCTTCCTCTGTATTTTATCTCAAAGAACCCCATCTGAAAGATTTCCTGTCTTGGTCATCCCATATCTCATCACCCCACATTTCAATAAATGCCCTTTCTCTGTTCTATGTGTAGGTGGTGAGGTCAAAGCAAGATTTAGTTCAGTAACCCAGACCTGAGGTGAAGGAATCAGCTGACAAAGAAACTGAGGTTATGGCTTTTGTTTTTTAGTTTCTGGTTGGTGGCCACACCCGGAAATATTCCAGGGTAACTCCTGGCTATTCTTTCCTTAATTACTCCTGTAGGTTTTCAGGGAACTATATGGAGTGCCTGGGTTCGCACCCAGTTCAGCTGCTGCAAGGTGAGCGCCCTACCCACTGTCTCCTGCTCTATTGCCTGAGGCTCGATCCTTAATCATTGAAGCAAAACCCAACTCTGGAAATCTTCCCTGTAAACCTGGGACGGGCCACTTCCTCTCCGTCGCCACAAGACGGCGCTGTGGAGTGTTTCTGTCCATGCCCAGGGTATTTTCTCTCAGGAATGTCCATCCCTGGTCCTAACCTCCTTCCAGAACCTACTGAAGCTCCCCAGTACTCTCCAAGCACTCTGCAGAGGGCCCACCAATCCAGTGTGCAAGGGATTTGCGTTGCACACAGCCAGCCCAGCTTCAATCCCAGGCTTCCCATAAAGTCCCCCAAGCACCACTAGTAATAATTCCTGAGCTAGGAGTAACCCCTGAGCATCGCTGGATGTGACCAAAAAAGCAAAAAAATAAATAATTTTTTTTTGTTTTAGAATTACTGATTTTATGCAGCAACATGGTTGTAACTGGAAGATACCATGCTGAATGAAGTTAGCCAGACAAAGAAACAAAACCAGGTTGATGTCACTCATCTGTGGAATACAGAACACTGGATGCAGAAACGTACTGTAAAGGGGGTGCTTAAATCATCCCTGATCCCAGTGTTTAGAGAGGAGCCGGACAAAGAAGGAAAGAAATCTGGGGGCAGAAGAGAACCAGAAGTTTACAGGGATCAGGGCTTCACTTATGCCAGTGACATGAGTGAGGGGTGTAGCCATTTGCCAAAAATACAGATGCAACAGAACTGAAAACAAGAGATCTAAGCCACAACCACTGAAACTGAGTCATGGGCTTGTCCAGACGACAGGCGGGGGTGGAGTGGAGCTGGGGTGGAGAGGGAATATGGGAACACAGGTGGAGAGAAGCAGACACTGGTGCAGGGATTGGTGTTGAACTATTGTACACCTAAGTACAACTATCAATAACTTTGAAAATCTGGCACTTTAATGAAAACTTTAAAAAATACAACAAAATAAATTTCCAGATTGCAGCACTCATTGAGGTTAAAGACCCTCTAGTCCCAGCATTAGGTTCAGATATTTTTCCTGTGGTGCTGAGACCATAGATGTGGTTGTGGGATGGAGCTTGGCACCACCTTTTTTTTTGCATTGTGTAGTATGTGTTCTGCTTTTTTAAAAAATTATTTTTCCTTAAATTTTTATTAGTGAAACACCATGAGGTACAGTTACAGACTTACAAATTTTTGTGCTTGGGTTTCAGTTATACAATGAT
>JAOXYA010081436.1:0-11320 GCA_028565675.1 Sorex palustris
GAGACGCGGCTGAGTGTTGGGAGATGCGGCCGAGTGTCTGTGAGACACGGCTGAGTGTCGGGAGATGTCACGCAGGGAGGGGCTCCCACCCCCGCCCCTGCCCCCCGCCGCGGGGAACGTGCTGCCACGCCCTCGCGGGGGTCCCGGCGGCGCCGCGCAGCCGCGCGTTCTGCAGGTGGAGGTCAGGTGGGTCGCGGCCCGCCCGCCTCTCGCCTCGCAGGTGGCCGGGAAGGTGCGCCAGCCTTTGTTTGCTCCATCGCTTGCTGGCCGGGCCGGGCCCTCCAAGGGGGCTGTTGGCGGTCTCGGAAGACCCCCGCAGTCTCCCGTCGGGCCCCCGGGAGAAAGGATGGGCCCCAGGGTGCGGACTCTGCCCACCCGCCCGTTCCGGTGCCTTGCACGGTCCCTCGGCCACGACTCCTGGGATGCAACCACCGCCCGCAGGTGTTTTCCTGCCCCAGGACTGTTACCCCACACTTGCCCAAAGCCTTATAGGATATTTTTCTCTTTTTCTGGCTTGGTAATAAAGGCCCTTCCTCCTCCACCCCCAGCCTCTACGCTCGAAGGGTCTTAGACGCCCCGCCCCATTGCAATTTATTTTGTTTTGCTTTTTGGACCACGCCCAGCGCTCAGGGCTTTCTCCTAGCGGGCTTGGGACCTTTAGGGAGTACTGGATCCAACCCAGGTGGGCCACCGTCCTACCCGCTGAACTAGGACTCTGCTTCCCTCCCCTCACTCCAATTTAATCAGCACCTTCGAATCAGGTGCCCTAGAGATGGTTCAGCAGGAGCTGGGCGCTGGTGCGCAGGGAGACTCGCCCCGCTCCGGTGCGTTCCTGGCCGCAGTTCTTGCTCCCATGCCCACGGCATTTTTCACCTGCTGTCGCTGCATCTCATTCAGATGTTTCTTAATGTCAGACATATTTGCAGTTGCCTCATGTCCCTGATTTACCCGTTGATTCCCGCCCCCCCCCCCTTCTCTTTCTTGTTTCTTCGAAGAAATTCAGAACGGGAAAAGGTAAAGCTTAGGGCTTCTTGGTTGTGGTTCGGTTGTACATTCTATGGTGGCTGCTGTTTTGTGCATCTGTTTGCTGGTAGAACTCTGCTTCCCTGCTTCACCGGGTCTGTCACGCTTTATGGGAATCAAGTTCACTGTCTGAAGAGGGAGGGGGAGAGCTATTGACTAGGGAGCTGTCCATTCAGCCTCAGCATCTGACCAGCTTCTGCTGGAAGCCAGATGGTTTTTGTACTAGGGCTACACCTGGCTTGTTCAGGGTTTACTCCTGGCTCTGCACTCTGAAATTACTCCTGGCAGTGCTTGGGGGACCCTATGGGGTGCCTTGAATTGAACCTGGGTTGGCTGTGTGCGAAGCAAGTGCCCTCCCCGCTATGCTATCTCTCCAGTCCCTGGAATCCTGATTATTGTGCCAGTGGCTTGCTCTGGGACCTGCAGGGAATTCTTTGGAAGGGTTTTTCCCAGTATCTTCATCTTGTGGCCGATATAACACTCCCTTTGGTGGGACTCTGGCACCTGGGGTGAGAGCAATACGTGCGTACGTGGTGAGTTTTACAGGCCTGCCTAGAAGACTTTGCTTAGTGGCAAGGGTCAGATGCCCCATTCTGGAAATGGTGCTTGGCATTTGCTTGAATTACTGTTGCCAAACGTGGCCCAGTGCTGTTACTGCGGGGAGGGTACTGTCCTCATGGAGCGGGTTGTAATACCCAGCGCCCCTGGAACCTGACCTGTCTCCGTCTGCAGTGAGCTAGGTGCCACTTTGCCACATCCTCCTAAAGACGCCTTCTCACGCCTTGTCACTCCTCCTTGTGAGCTGACTAACCCCAGGGATGCTGGGGACGCCTCTGTGAGGTTCCCTCTGTCCACTCCTCTGGCCAGCGCTCACTCACCATCACTTCAACCTGCCCCCTGGCATCCTGTGACCCAAGTTACATTTATTTATTTATTTATTGCTTTTTGGGTCACACCCGGCAATACTCCGGGGTTACTCCTGTCTCATGCACTCAGGAATTAACTCCTGGCGGTGCTGGGGGATCATATGGGATGCTGGGAATCGAACCCGGGTTGGCCGCGTGCAAGGCAAACGCCCTACCCACTGTGCTATGGCTCCAGCCCCCAAGTTACATTTAAACGATGTGTTAAGGTGTTTCCTCTTTCTCTGGGCTTTAGCCTAGAAGAGCAGATGGTGTAGGGAGTTGAACCTGGGTCAGCCCCGTGCCAGGCACACCCCTTCCCTGCTGTCTCTCTCCAGCCTGCCCCCTCCCCCCCCATCCTCCATCTTGTTCCAGCCCCTTGCCCCATGCTCAGACTCTTCAACCCTTGCTCTCGGAGCCCCACCCCCCCCCAGCTCTGACTTCCTGCTCCTACCTGACCCTATCCCCCTAACTTGCTAGCATCAGCAGGAGCTAGGAACTGTTTGGCTAGACTGACTGCAGATGTTTTCACTGGGGAAGAAAGACTGCCACCTTTCTTTACTCTTCTTTGTATATTTTTAAAAGTGTGAAGTGTGTTTCAAGGAAAAGGGTGCCGGCGATCCCCGATCCCCGAGAAGGAGTAGGCCAGAGTAGTGGTACAGAGTGGGGCGTGTGTTGTGGGGGTGGGGCAGAGCAGCTGCAAAGGCCCTGTGGTAGGATGAGGCGGCCTTAGGAGCAGCAGAGCGTGTGTGGGATTCGGACACACTGAGCAGAAGGGGCAGACTACAAACTCGGTGGTGCCGTGCTGGGTTTAGAGGCTTCTCGGGGCCCCATGTGAAAAGCCGTCAGTGGGGCAGGAACTGGGGGCACGGGTAGGACCCCTGCATGTTGGGGTGGTGTGCAGGTAAAGCCAGAATCATGTGATAGGCCCCAGGGTCAGGGATGGTGTAGGAGGAGGCGCAAGAGGTCATCCAGGGCTGCGCACTTGCCTTATGTGTGGTTGCCTGAGGTTCTTCTCTCTGAGCCCTGCTAGGAGTGACCCCTGACTTCAGAGTGAGCCCTGAGCACAGCTGGGTGGAGCCCCCGAACCAAACCAAGGGACAGGAAGCAGCGAGACAGAAGGTCCGTGGGTGAGGTCACTGCTTTGCTCCAGACAGCTTTACAGGCTGCTCATTTCCCTGCACCACTGAATGATGTGTTGGAAATACCACAGTCCTGAGACCGTCCCCAACCCGTGACTGTCCCCAGTTGCAGCAGGTGCCTGTCTTCTCCCCATGGTGCCCTGTTCCCATGCCCCACCCGGACAGCCCTTTCTTCTCGGCTTAAAGGGGCATTTGGGGGGCCATGAGCCTTGGCAAGGGCCTGCTGGCCCAGCCCTCCCAGGAGCCTGTCCTTGCTCCTCACACCCGGGCCGCATTTTCCAGGCATGGGCCAGGCCTGCACTTGGTGGATGAACAGGCTGGCGTCCGCTTGGTGGTGGCGTGGGGGTGGGGCTCCAAGTTCCAGAAGCACCTGTCGCCTTGGAGCCCAGGAGCAAAGGAGATGTGCGCCAGAGGCACCCCGAGGATGGCCCTGCAGGGGTCCACGGGGAAGGAGGCCTCTGCAGGGGAGGCCAGGAAGGACAGAAGAGGGAGAATGGCAGGTGCACATGCTGGGCTCTCAGGGAGGGCAAGGAGGGGGATGAAGGGGAAGGGGATGGAGCAGAAGAAGCACAGGTGGGGACCCCCGGGCCGAGGAGGAGCAAGCGGTGGCAGTGGCCGTGAGCTGCCCTGTCCAGCAGAGGTGAGGTGACAGAAAGTGAGACCTGCTGTTGGTGGTCTGACTCCAACTGGCCCCAAGTGGTGGGCAAGTGTGGGGAGAGACCCAGGAGTCTCGCAGCGCCCCCTGTGGCCAGAGGAGGCAGAGGGTCAGGCTGTATCTCCCATGGACAGGTTTGGGTGTGGCCTCTTTCTGACCCCTCAGCACACAGCTTGGGTGAGCGTTTCAGCCCGTCCCCATGGCTCTGCGCTTCTCTCCTGCTTTCCAACCTGACTGTGGGCTGGGACTTGGCTGGGGCTGAAGTCGGGGTGCGGGGAGGGGACCGTGGGGTGGGTGCCCTCAGGGCTCACTCTGCCCACGTGGCCCCTCGCGTGAGATACTCTGGGCTTGTTCGGTGGGGAGGGGTGTGTATGGGGGTTGCTAGGTGTGGCCTCACCTCCACCATCAAGTCTCTGTCCTGGGCAGAGGGAAGGGACGCTTGGGTAGCAGGAGTCAGGAAAGGGCAGGTGTCTGTGCATTTTAAATAGATGTTGAACAGAGGAAGGCTAAGGAAGGGGGGGTCGCATTGGGCCCCCAGAGCACCACGTTTGAGAGAATCTTGAAGTGTGGAACTCGGGGGCCAGTCAGAGCCCTGCGGAGCCCCTTACCCGCTCTCGCCGGGGTGTGTTTCAGGGCAGCAGCTTTCCCACTAGCAGGGTGGGTGATCTCCAGAGATTTTCCCTTAATGCATGACATCCTTAGTTCTTTCTATATTTCTTCATCTAAGTGCATTTTTTCTTTGTGTGTGTGTGTGTGTGTGTGTGTGGGGTCACACCTGGTGATGCTTGGGGGTTCCTCCTGGCTCTGCACTCAGGAATTACTCCTGGAGGTGCTCAGGGGACCATATGGGATGCGGGGAATCGAACTCAGGACAGCTGCATGCAAGGCAAACGCCCTACCCGCTGTGCTATCGCTCCAGCCCCTAAGTGCATTTATAACCCACATTATAAATCCACGAGTCTGAGATCAAGCCAGAGCCCGGGACACCGGCATGTGGTGGCCAGTGTCCTCAGAGGCCGACCAGGCCTGCGTGCCGCTATCAGGCTCTTGGGGCGTTGTTGGGTTTTTGTCTCCTTGGGGTCGAAGAGAAAAGGGGGTATCTGGCAGCCGTCAGGCTGAGTGCAGCTCTCAGGTCCTGCACACAAAAGGCCCAGGTATGGCCACGCCTCCCTCCTCCACTCCCCACCAATGAAGGGCGTTTGCCCTTGGAGTTGGAGTACATCCCACTCCGTCTCAGGCTTTGCTGGCCTTGAGGGGTCCGTCTGAAACAAGACTGAACAGTCCTCGAGAAGAGCAGGAGGGGGCTCCAGCCGTGCTCGGACTGCTAGCACGCCCCACGCAGGTACCCTGAGTCCCGGCCGGGGCAGGAGGGTCCTAGACAGGCCAGGGGGTCAGCCGCAGCTACATAACAGGGCAGGCGTGAGGGGGTCCTGACACTGTGGCTGTGCTTCACTTCTCACCAGACATTCTTATAGTTTGTTTGGGGCTGGGGGACCAGCTGGGGAAGGGAGGGGCTCCCACTCGCAGAGTGCATGCTCTGCCTTCTAAACTGTCTCCCCAGCACCCCATCCTTAGGCTTGTTTTTTTAAATTTCCCCACCGGATTTTCTTTTAGGTATGAGCCAAACCTCTCTCCTAGTGAGAGGAGGCAGATTGCTAAATAGATACTTCAGGCCCAGGGCAGAAACACCTGCTTCCCCGCCACATATTAAAATGCCTTGAGGGGAGGCGGGATAGTCCGGCAGGAGGTTGCTTGCCTTGGACAAGTCTGACTGGGTTTGACCCAGGTCCCCTGAGCCCTGTGCCGGGAATGATCCCTGAGTGCAGAGACAGAAGTAAGCTTTGAGCTTTTTGGGTGTGACCCAAAGTAAACAAACAAAACAGACTTTCAGATAAAGCACAGAGAAACAGGAATTCCCTGGCCCCTGGTCCAGCTTTCTCTGAAATACTTCAGGGTCTCCTGAAAGGCTTCCGAGACTTTTCCCATTTGGGATCTCTGTGGGCCAGGAAGCTTTGATGTCACCCCTGATATGTAATGAAGTATACGGGGCCGGAGGGGTCGAATGAGGTTAAGGTGCTTGCCTCACATGCAGTGGGCCCTGGTTAAATCTGTGGCGCCCCGTATTGTCCCCCGAGCCTGGTCAGCAGTGATCTGAGCACAGAGCTAGGAATAAGCCCTGAGCATCACCAGGGGTGCCCCACAGATAAAAACCACAGGGTTCAGAGAGACAGTACAGTGGGTTAGGTGCTTGCCTTGCACGTGGCTGACCTGGATTTGATCCCCGGCATCCCATACGGCTCCCCAAGCCCCAGCAGGCGTGATTCCTGAGTGCAGAGCCAGGAGTCACCGAGTGTGGCCCCCCCTTCCCCAGAAAATCCATGAAAAAAAAATCATACTCTTACTAATAAACCCTAAAGGAATTTATCCCCATTCAGTTCCGCAACCCCGCGTGGGCTCACAGCCCCCGGTTGAAGCAGCTGGGTTCGGTAAAATGTAAGGGAAAGGCCCATGCCCTCTGTCGTGAGGCAGGAGAAAGCCCGGCTGTGGGGCCGAGGTAGGGGTGGGGGCCGGGTGCTGACTCGCGCTGCTTCTCTTTCAGAGGATGTGAGATGGATCCCGAGGAGCAGGAGCTGCTGAGCGACTACAGGTACAGAAGCTACTCATCGGGCATCGAAAAGGCCCTCCGGAACTTCGAGTCCTCGAGCGAATGGGCCGACCTCATCTCTTCCCTGGGCAAGCTGAACAAGGTTGGGCGGGGTTGGGCCCGGGGAGGGGAGGGAGGGTCTCTGCTTCCTGCTCTCACACTGAAATGCAGCCAGGAGGGACCCTCCTAGACGCCACGGCCCACCCAGTCAAGCAGGTGCCCCTCCCCCGGCTTGTTTGTCAGGGCTTCAAGTGAGACTGATGTTAACTGTGTCTCTTCATGAGTTTGTTGACCAGTTTTGTTTGTTTGTTTTTGGGCTACTCCCGGCTGACACCTGGCCCTGGACTCCACTCAGGTGACCAGTTCTCCAGAACCGTACCGGATGCCGGGGATCGAACCCCACGCAGTCAGCCGCGTGCAAGGCAAATGCCCTCCCCGCTGTGCTATTGCTCAGCCCTGTGATGGCCATTTTCAGGGCTTTGGAGAAGGGGCCTATTTGCGTGCCCTCCCATTCTCCGCCCGGCGTCTGTCTTTCTGCTGCTGACGTGTCAGACTCCTTCCTATGTTCCGGATGCCAACCCGTACTGATGTGTGATAGGGTGCGGCAACCCCCCCTCGCATTTTTGACTGACCCTCACTGTGGAAAAGGGGTGACCATGCAGCCTAATTGCTCTTGTCCTGCCCCACGTTGCCTGCCCCCTGGGGGATTTATCTCAGGCCCCACTGCCAAACCGAAGCGAAGCCCAAACCCGGGGACAGTGGCTTCTGACCCCTCCTTAAGAGTCGCCTGGCCTGGCTTCTGCTCTTTGATCTGTGAGCTAATTTCTGTGCCCGCTGAGTGATAGGGCTTATCTCACACAGGCTTTGCACCTCGCCTACTCACCCCTGCGCCCCAGCCCCGCCCATTCAGGAAGTTCTCTCTGGGAGTCTGAGGAACCTGCTGAGTCAGCAGCCCCTTCAGGCACTTGGTTCCTTTCTCAGCTTTTCATTTCCTTCCCCCCCCCCCTCACCCCCCAGTCCGTGTGTCAGGGGCCGCCACCAGGTGTGTTTTGGTGGTCACAGCTTTGTCACAAAGTTTTGTTGTGTGGAAGTGAGAGTCCCCTGATGTTACCCTTTTTCTCAGAGCTCCCTTGACATTCCCGGTGAATTTTAGGGTCTGTTTCTCAGCTTCTGCATCACACCCAGGGGAAATGGTGATGGGGATTGCCTGGGGCTGGGAGATTGCTAGGGGTGGGGGTGGGGGTGGGGAGGTGTTATCATGTGAACACCTGAGTTCTTTCTGGCCTGTGACATCAGGGGTCTGTCTGTTTCTGAGGGACATATGCTTTTGAGCCAGACATTATCCCAAACTCGTACTTGTGATTCTCAGCCGTGAGGTCATCTGACCATCAGACATTGTTTCATCATTGCTGGAAAAGACCGTAATAAGTTTCCTTTTGTCTACTTTTTCATTTTCTTTACTTTTTTTTGTTTTTGTTTTTGTTGTTGGGTCAAAGTTAGCAGTGCTCAGGGCTGACTCCTGGCTCTGGGTTCAGGGATCACTCCTGGCAGGCTCAGGGGTGATATGGGGTGCCAGGGATGAAACCCCGGTAGACAGCATGCAAGGCTGCTGTCCTGTCTCTCTGGCCGGTTTTATTTATTCCTTCAGCCTCCTACCTTTTCCCTGTTGCTGTTGTGATTGGGGGCTTCCCACGCACATGCCCACACCCCCTGGCTGCAGGACAGCGGGACAGCGGTCATGAAGTCAGGGCTTGAGGCGTGTGCCTGGGTGCACCTAACCCAAACTGAGTTCCCAGCAGCACGCGTCCCCTGGAGGCCTCCGGATATGGACCCCAGTACTGCATCCCAGGGCCCCAACACCGAGCCATTGGCCCGTTGGGCTGAGTATCTTTGGAAGTGACCCCAGGGTCCCTTGAACACATCTTAGGCGGGAAAAAAATAGGAAACCACATTGTCGCAGCCCATCCTGGGTCTGTCCCCGGCACCTCGTGGATTCCCGAGTCCCTCCAGGAGTGATCCCCGAGACTGTTGTTGTAGTCCCTAAATCGACACACACACACACACACACACACACACACACACACACACACCTACCAGCGCTGGGGGGCACAGGGTGGGCCCACCAAGGCTGAGCCCTGCTGAGTCACCACAGACTGGGGGGTGCCATGTGCTGGACACTTAGAACCTGCCTGTCCATCTCCAGAGCTCCTGGGGTGGGGGTGGGGGGACACGGAGCCGCCTGGTTCCAGGCTCAGGGCCCTGGGCGGCACCCCACGTCGCTGAGCGCAACCTTCCCCACCACTGGTATCCCCCCTGCAGCCCCTCAGTACCGCAGCAGCCGAGGGAAGGGAAGGGGAGGATGAAGAGCAGGGAAGGGGACTTGGGGTACAGACTCAAGGAAGGCTGGTGCTGTGCGGGGGGACGGCAGGAACCCTGGGATCCCCCTGGGGGAAGGCAGGAGGGGGGCTCTCCAGCTGCTGGGCCCTGCAGACACGATCAGGGAAAGGCTTCGGGAGGGGCCCGTGGTGCAGTGCTCTGATAAGGCCCAGTTGCCTGGGCGAGTGGGCAGAAAGGCCATGGGGGGGGGCGCGGGCAGGGCTGCGGTGGGGGAGAGTGGCAGCCCAAGGGCGAGGCCTTCCACCTCCTGGGCACCTCCTGTCCCGGCCCAGGGAAAGGAATTGCTGGGGGGTGGGGAGGGGGCGGCCACGTCCCACACGGGCAGCTCCAGCGCCCAGAGCAGAGTTGGAGGATCTCCGGCATTGGATCAGTTTCGGCCTTTCTTGCTCCTGGGTACGTGGAGTCGGCAAATGAAGACTTCGGGGCAGAGCACACGTCTGCGAGGGGTGCCCTGGTTCCCCTGACCCCAGCAGCAGTCTGGGAGCACCCCCTGAGCTTTTAGCTGTTGTCTTATTTCTCGACTCAGGCACAGCAGTCCAGCGGGAAGTGAGATGAGACAGTGGCCGTCGAGGGTGCAGCCAGAGCTGGCTCTGCAGACGGGTGGGTGGGTGGGCGGGCGGCCAGTGTGCTCCATCAGAAGGGGGCCTGAGCTCCAGGATCAAGGCGTTACTTCCTCGGGGGGTCTCCGAGCACGGCTCCCCGGCTCCCCCAGTGCCCTTGGAGACGGGCCCGAACATCAGTGCGAGCTTCCAGGGCAATTCTCCGCATCCTTTCCAGGGCTTTCAACACCGGGTGATTTTGCTGAGCTGTTTCTCCGGAACGATGGGCCACTCATCAATTATTGCTTGTTTTTCGGGAAACTTGAGTGCGCGAGTTGGCATTTTGAAACCCTGATGAGCAGAGCCGCTGGCCCAAGCCTGGGCGCCAGCTCCGGGTGAGGGAAGGAAGCCGGCGGAAGTGAGCAGACTCTGGCATTTAGAAGCCTTCCCCCCAAGGGGCATTGCCGTCGGCATGACGTTACCCATTCCCTCATTTGCTTTGCAGAATTAGAAAATCCTGGGCGCCCGTTTCACAGCATGATTGGTGTGTCTGCCTCTCCTCAGCCCTCTCTCCCCCCAGCCCCCACGCTCTCCTGCATCTCCCTCCCCAAAGCAGGCCAACCCTCCGTCCTCTCTCGCACTCACCTTCCTTTTGGTGGTTTTTGTTGTGATCTGTTAGTTCATTGCAGAAGCATCCCTCCGGGTTTTGTTTAGTGAGTTTTTGTATTCCTTGGCGCTGGGGAGAGAGTCCGGGCCTCCCGCATGCAGAGCCTGCGCCCCCCTGACCTACACCGCTAGCTGCCAAGTCGCTTTCCGACAGTGCTGTGGTCCCACGTGAGCCTCTGTTCTTGGAGGGGTTTGTTTTTGTTTTTGATATTTGTCTGCTGCTGCTTTAGACTGTGCTCAGCATTCTCCCCCCCCCCCACCCTCTGGCTCTGTGCTCAGGGGTCACTCGTGGCAGGACCTGGGGACCCTGGGTCGCCACATGCAAGGCACGCACCTTCCCTGCCGTCCTGCCTCTCGGTCCCGGAGTCTGTTGCGATGCTCATTCACTGCCTCTTCTTCCACGCTGTGGCCAGGAGGCAGGTCAAGGGCCTGAATGACCAGGAAGTGGCTGCTCTCAGCGTCTGTGAGCCCTCCCTGTGCAGACACCTGCTGTGTAAGGCCACCTGGAGGCTTCTGTGTGGGGACCATCAGTGGGGAAGGCTGGTGTGTGTGTGTGTGTGTGTGTGTGTGTGAGAGAGATTCCCTGGAGTGGAGGATGTGTGTGTGTGTTTATGTGTGTAATGCCTAGGAGCTGAGGGTGTGTGTAATACCCAGGAGCTAAGGGTGTGTGTGTGTGTGTGTGTGTGTGTGTGTGTGTGTATGATTTTCTGGAGCTGAGGGTGTGTGTGTAACTCCCACGTTGAGGACATATGTGTGTGTGTGTGTATGTGTGTGTGATTCCCAGGAACTGAGAGTTTGTGTTATTCCTGGAGCTGAGGGTATGTGTGGGATTCCCCGGGGCTGTGGGTGTGTTTGGGCACCCTTTCCCAGGGAGGGGACTTGGCCGAGGCTGTTGCTGAGGTCAGAGAGGATGTTTAGAGAGAGACTGAACGGCCTTGAACTCCAGTCTTCAGTCAAATGCACGCATTCCATTTCTTTGTATTGGGGGGCAGGGAGACTCTGAGCCGTGTGTAGGGGCCCCGGGGCCACCCCTGGGCAGGCCCCACCAACCTGAAGGTACGGCTGCTCAAACCCACCTTGAGGGCCCGGGATGGAACTGGGGGTCGCGCGTGCTGGCATGAGCTACAGCCCTTTGAGCTTGTGTCTTCGTAGATTATTTTCTCCCTTTTCCGCTGGTGTTGTTGATGTGCCACAAATGCCGCGTGTTGGGGGATCTAGTAGGTCAGCAGAGCCTGTCCCTGAGGAGTCAACGTCAATGGGGATGGGGTAGGGGGGTTAATAGGGCTGGAGCGATAGCACAGCGGTAGGGTGTTTGCCTTGCACGCAGCCAACATGGCCAACCCGAGTTCGAT
>JAOXYA010081456.1:0-11320 GCA_028565675.1 Sorex palustris
TGCCCTCAGTTCCCTTCCTCTCCCTGGACTCTTTTCAGATCACAGTTGTTTCTGTTGGGGATTGTCTAGTTCCTTGTTTTGTTTCTTTGTATTTGTCTTTTTTCTTTCTGACTCACTTTACTCGATTCATTTGAGTTTCAGCAGACTACAAATTTTCACCTTCTCCCTCAATTGAGCGGTATTCTGGTGTGTGTATGTGAGTGTGTGTGTGTGAGCGTGTGTGTGTGTGTGTGTGTGTGTGTGTGTGTGTGTGTGTAATTTACAATCTCCTATTGCTGGACACTTGGTTTGTTTCCAGACTGTGACTATTGTAAACAATACAGTGGAGAAATTTATTCACTACCATATAAAGGCATGCATACATCCTTATGGATTAAAGTTTTCGTGTTCTTGGGATAGATGCCCAGGAGTGGGATGGCAGGGTTAAATGGAAATTCTTTATGTTCTTAAATTCTTAATCATTTGATTAGACTATAGGAACTCGGGCCCCTAGGCTGCTCTTCCCATCCTTCTAGGCTAACCTTTTCATATTCATGGAGATTCTGATTATTTTTATACTTTATTTTACCTTCTGATCCAGCTATGGTCCCACAGTTCCTGAGATGTTCAGGGCTTCTCTGATCTCCAACAGGGAATCCCAATACAGACATTGCCCACTTGCCTGTCTATCAATTCTTCCGTCTCCCATTTGAGAAATGTAGGTTGTGTCCAAAAACCCGGGGTCACCCAAGACAAATAAAGAAATGTCTGATTCCCAAGACTTATGCTCATGGAGTCCAGGACGCACACAGTTTAGATCAATATTAAGAGCTGGTCCATGGGTAACATAAGGGGACACTTGTTTTTCTGTCTGTTCTGGTATTGACATATTATAGCAGACTGGGAAGGATGGAAGGAATAGGGACTGCACTGGGTGCCTTTGCAAACCTCCCCTGCTAGTTCACAACAATTAATCACAACAGCAAGTCTCTCAGCTAAGCTGAATGCTATTGTGGTAAGGGACATGTCCAGTGCCACCCACTTACATCAGGGAGCTCTTTCTATTCAGCCCTGTTTCCCTCTTCCACTCTTACCTTAAATTCTGTATTATCCCAGGTTTGTTTTGAATGAGGCCAACCCAGGTTTGATTCCTCCATCCCTCTCAGAGAGTACAGCAAGCTACTGAGAGTATCCGCCCCCCCCCCCCCACAGACACACACAGCAGAGCCTGGCAAGCTCCCCGTGGTGTATTCTATATGCCCAAAACAGTAACAAGTCTCACAACGGAGACGTTACAGGTGTCCACTCAAGCAAATCGATGAACAATGGGAGGACAGTGCTACAGTGCTACATCTGTGATGAACATTAGCACCAGACTGCACCTTTTGTGTGATTCCTATTAGCAGATTCCAGACCAAGCTCTGGGATACATGAAAGATAGCCGTGGAGGTCCCTCATAGCACGTGTCTCTTCAGGGCAAAGACTGCAAAGGGCCCCAGGGATCTCAAAGAACCAGATGCATGGCATGTGCCCGGATGAAGTGTGGTGGGAATTCCCCGACCTGGCAATGCCAAGCTATTAGAATGCAGGTGTTTCTCTGACATCTCAGAAGCTTCTTGGTAATAGATCCAGCAGTCCTATAGAAGAACAGTTTGCTCTAAGCCTTGAGAACAAAGGGCCTCATCTCTCTAAGTGAGCCCTTTTCTCTCCTGCTTCTGGGCTCTAAAATTGTGGATCCTCTCTCTACAGCCACCTGTGCCATGGGCTCTGGTCTCGGCACAGGGCACAGCTGCCAGCACGCTGACTCTCCACTCAGAAGCCATTCAGGCTATACTCTACCTGTTCTCTACTTCCAAATTTTCCCAGGTCTTGACTCACCTTGTGTCTCTCCCAAGAGTCTCTTGCTTTGAGCACACATTCCCACCGATTCTTTGTCCTCATGCACATGGCTCCCATCTTCTCACTCACTATTTAGAGTCTCTCTTGGGCATAACTTTATCAACACAGCCTTTGAAGAAGTTTTGCAAACAGCATGATGCTCTGACACTAATGGTCCACATAATCTTGCACAGGGAACTGCTTCTGTGCTATTACCCCAGCTCCCCAGGGGTCTCCCTTTTCTTCCTCTCTTCCAGGGAAGTTGCATTTCCTCTCTTGGGTTCCTGTACACGGATCACTTATGAGTTGCATTTTCACAGCACAGGTGATTGTTCTTGCTGCTGCTTCTGCTGCCACTGTTGCTGTTATTGCTATAGTTGCTGCAATTATTGGTAGTAATGTTGCTGACACTTCTGCTGCTGCTGCTGCTGTTATTGTTTTTATTGGTGATGCCATTGTTGGTGGTACTGGCTACCCTGTCTTTATCACTAGATCTGCTGACCCTTCTGATCGGTTGACATGTGCCAGCCCTTCTAGGGGCTACCACAACCAGCTACTTGGCAAAATTTGGAATGCAAGAATATGATGCTGTTGTGGCTATTTTATAGCTCACTATAAAAATACATCTGTAATACCCAAATAGCAGTGTATAAAATGATTGCCTCATGCCCCGTGCCTTTGATATACATATCAGCCGATTCTAAAATGAGCAGGAGGTTCTGCCTTTACCTTGAGGTCCACCCACCAGGCCAGCTCCATGCAGGGGCTCCTAAGTGGTGATGTTCAAATGTGAGCCAGACTTTCTGACTCAGCTCTGGATGGACAAACATGATGCTTTGTCTGAACCACACAGAATTCCAGGTGACTGGCGTAAGGTGTACCACCCCCCACACTTACTTCCAGCTGCACCCACAGAGGCCTGGAAGATTAGGAACTTTCTGTAGGTGACAGAGGCTCTTATGAAGCCAGTTCACTAGCTGGGGGATCACAATGACCATGGGCATAGGTTGGTGACAACACTGTTTCTTTAGGTGACCTGCTATATGCTGAACTCGCACCCTTATGTTTTCTGAGGCCAGAGACCATGTGTGGTCACCCACTGAGCCCTGGAGGCAGTCTCAGTAACTGAGAGTGTGGCTAGTCTGGCTATCCTCAGGGGCAACAAGACGCATCACCCCACTCAAGCTGACGCTTCCAGGTTCTGAAAACAGGTACATCCTCACCCACATTTGCAAGAACACAAAGAATATAACCTCTTTCCTGGATAAACTAAGCTATCTAAAAAGCAGCCCTGCACAATTCATGTGTACAAACCGGAACTGGTCAAGAAGAGAGAACAGGGTCTCCTCCAGCGACCAAGAGAAGCAGTTGCATACCTGGTGTGCTCTGGACCTCCCAGCTGCCATGCCCGAGGGATACACCCTGGTTTATGCCCTCCCTGGCCTGCATTTACTAAGTTATGCCAGCTCCAGACAGGGGTTTGGCATGTGCTTCTCTCTTGTCCAGAAGAAACTGGCCCATCCCAGTGTCACTAAATCTCCATCTCCCTCCAAATGCAAACACATGTGCCACTCAACGGCTGTCTGAGCTCTCAGTGTTCAGTGAGTACCATACACACACTGCACGAAGCAGGAGACCCCTGTGCCCACCTGCCCTTCCCACAAGGGTAGTCATCCACTCTGGCAGCAGAATAAACCCACTTGAAGAAAGAAATGGACTGAGGCAATGCATGTCCCAGTGTGGGCAGTGTTCCCCCTGGGGCAGCTTTCTGGGGTAAGCCAGGCCCTGCTTGGGATGGAGGCATCTCCCTCCAAAGACCCAGAGTGGCATTCGAAATGATCCACTGGGAAGCCTGGATCACCAGGCAATGTTTAGTAGGATGGGCAAGTAGGGGTTTAGATGGTGCATCTTGTCCCACCATTTCCTATGTGGCGCAGCTCAATGACTTTTAAATGTATACATCAGTGAAAAACACAGACTGACTTAGAAAGTTTGAGGTTTGTTTCAAAAATGTGTATCTGGGACTCAGAGGATGGATTGTGACCTGCAACTCCTGCAAGCCTTTTGAAGGGAGCCCGCCTGGGTACCGTGACAGAGTGAGGGAGCAATATGGTTGTGGGCCCACCTGAGAGCCAGGTCACTGGCACCTCACAGACAGAACAGGTATCTAAGATGTTTCTACCCCCAAAGTCTCTCTACTCTGCCATGAAGATGAATACACACAGCAGGGCTCCATTTCCCTGAGTCCTTGGGAGGAACCCAAGTCCCCCAGGTCCCCAACACCCTCCCACTGCTCTTCAGGGGGTGCCACTTGCTGATCCCTGACTTGCCTGCACCTTGGGCACCAAGACTGCCAGCTAGTAGCTGGTGGATCACCTTCTCTTGGGACTCACTGCCCTTGGCAGAGAACTCCAACTCACAGGACCTCACTTCAGTCTACTGCTGTGATTCGTGTTTGGCTCCTTTATCACCCAGTGCTAAGTGCTCCATGGCCAGAGCCAAAGGTCATTTTACCCAAGCCCTCAGTAACCTTGTGCATAGTTGCTGAGATGAGTGATGGCTTAGCCTTAGCCTTAACCCAGAGCAAGGGGCTTTGGGAGTCAGTGAAGCTGGAAGAAGTTGTGTACACAAAAGCAGGGTGTGTCCTCAGCTTGAGGGGCCCTCTCAACTGAAATATCCTTATTATAGCACACAGGAGGGTTCAGAAACACTACTTGGGACACCCAGGATCCTTGTCTTTGTTTTTATTTTATCTTTTTTGTTTTGGGGACCACAACAGGGAGTGTTCAGGGCTTACTCCTGGCTATGATCAGTCCTTGAGGGGCTCAGGGTATCAGGGACTGTGCTGGCCTTGCACAGCTCAGTCACACGCAAGGCAAATGCTTTCTCTGCTGTGGCATCTCTGCAGCTCCCAGCACACATCCCTGGCACCATCTCCCTAGCACAGATCCTGGAACCAAACAGGGCTTGGACAGTTCTGAGTGCTAGATGGGCAATATGTGCACCCCACAGCCACACCAGTATCCCTGGCCAGAGGACAGGTGCTTCTGATTGGAGCCTGTCCCGCTGTGGGTGTTCGGACACACAGCACTGAAGGGTGTCCCGGAAGGATGCCCTGGTATGCACTACCCTCAAATGCAACAAACCTGGCTCCTACCTGTAGGTGGGAGTCCCAGTGCTTTGTCCTACTGACCAAGACCCTGCTACCCTGCTCGTTCATGTTGGGGTGCTTGCCGTGTGGCTGTCCCACTCAGATTCAGTTTTGCCAGGGTCTCTTGCCACAAATACACATATTTGCTCTGAAATCTTCTGTCCCATTTTGAGCCCCAGGCGAGGCTCTCCTTGGGGCTTGGAAGGCCTTTGGGGGGCTGAGAACCAGCTGCTCAAGCAGGTGTGACAGCAGGGAGCAGGGACAGAGACCCGGTAGCTAGCAAAGGGTGAGGCCACATAAGCTGTTATTTCAAAGCCATCATCTAGGATGTGGGCTCGAGGCCTTAGTCATCAGCCTGCAGTTGGCGACCCCGCTCTAAGCCACATTTTCTCTGGTCCCTCTTCACAGCTGAACTTGGCAGCACATATAGGAAGGGACCTTGGAGCCCAGAACGGAGAATAGCTACAGGATCTGCCTGGGCTGCAACCGCAAACAGGCCACGCTGCTGAGGGCTTGCCACCTGCCCCTTACACCTGCAAGTGGCCAGTTTCACAACCAGTTCTGGGTCCACGGATGCCCCCATTTCACACACCTGGAGGATCTGGGCAATTAATCCACAAAGTTGGCAGCAGGACCTTGTGGAGCCTCTTGAGTTCCCTGGGGTGACAGACACTCTCAGGCCCACACTCCCCCACAGTTGCTAGGGACAGGGAGCCTTGCCCCTGTCTCCCATGCTGCTGGTTGGCGCACTCACTTTCTCATGAAATGCAGAAGACACTGCAGTATCCCTGGTCAGCCCTAATGCTCACACACACACACACACATACACACACACACACACAGAGTCATATTCACACATGCATGCACTCACACTCACACATTCATATACACACTCACATACATACATTCATACACACATGCACACTCATACACACATTTACACACTTTACAGCCACACCCATTCACATGGACACACTCATACACACAGTAACACATACACACATTCATATACATGCTCACATTACACACACACACACACACACACACACACACACACCCCTCTTAGCCAGGAATCGCCCTGGGGTTTTCCTCACAGAACTTGTTGGGGGCCCCCAGGCATTCTGGGTATTGAGAGGAGGTACTGGGTACTAGAGGAGCCTCCCCATGTGCTCAAGGGCAGTTCTCAGGGCTCTGAAGATGGTCCCTTCTCACCTCCAAAGGAGTGAGATAGTGGATGATGTACATCAGAGTTGGCCAGATGTCATTGAGCCCTGCTCTGGAATCTGGACCGGGTCACAGAGTGGCACTGTTGGGCCGGTCCTCTGGGGCAAGCAAAGAGCAATGGCTGCAGACAGACAGACAACACCTCGTCCTGCTCAAGAACACCAACATGGCTTCTCTGACTGCAGCTCCACTTTCCTGAGCTCGTGTTAAGCCCAGATGAGCCCAGTCTCTCCCAGGGAAGGTATGTTGAGTCTCCAAATGACTAAAGGGCTACCTCCAATCTCCCCTGGAGAGCATATCCCCATTTCCACCATCCCCAAACCCAGCTCACCACTCAAGTGCACTCAAGTCCTTCTGAAGCCCGTATCAGGGAACTGTGAGGAGGCATTAGTATGTCCCAGGAGCCCAGATCCTGAGAGGAGCTGACCCTCAGGTGTGGGTGACCTGGATAACCCAGCACATACTGCCCTGCTCCAGCCCTCGGCCCATCCACATGGGCAGAAACAGCACTGCGGGTGCTGGCACTGGGTCATCAGCACACAGCTCAGCACTCAGTGGGGAGAACTAGGTCTCCCTTGCCTTGGCTCACTGACGTACCATCCTTGGCCATCTTAAACTGTACCCAGGACACTGGGAAGTCAACGGGCTTGTTCTCAGGGTGCAAGAAGCTCTTTGAAAGGCTGTGCTGGAGAGCTCAGTGGCTGTGCCAGGCCCGGCTTTGGAGGTCCCCAGTGGTGCCCCTCACTGCTGGCATCCCCTCCAAGGCCAGTGCCCTGTGGGTGACCACTGAAAACACACACAGAAAGTTACCGTGAGAGACCACACACAGGCACTTCTTTTATGGAATATGGTTGCAGTTGTCTTACTTGATTGTTAATTATGACATTTAACCTCTTATAGTGCCAACTGTATGAATTAAGCTACTGAAAGTGTGGTCCTGTATGAGAGGAACAGAGTTTGGTATTATCTATGTTTTGGGCACTCACTAGCCATCTTGCAAGGGAGGCTGCTGTAACTGGCACCCAGTAAACTCTTTTTATTTTATTTTGGGGTGGGGGATGACACCAAGCAGTGTGTAGGGTTGATTCCTGGCTCGGTGTTCAGGGATCACTCTGGTGGTGCTTTGGAGGATCATGTGAGGTGCTGGGGATCAAACAGGATCAGCTTCAAGCAAGGTGTACACCCACCCTGCTATACTGTCCCCAGCCCCCAAGCAGTGAGCTCCTTTGTCACCCCTCCATTCTCCCCGACGTGCCTCTTACACTGTCCCAAGTGCTACCAATGATCTCTCTGCTGCCACAGACTCATAAGCATTGCCTAAAATTTTGCTTCATTTCTTTCTTTCTTGAGGGACTTCCTGGTGATGCTTGGGGCCCTGAGGGAAACGTGGACAATATTTATCCTAAAAGCAGAACCTTGACAGTTCAGTGAGCAGGCCCAGCAAGTTGGCGGCGACCAGAACCACAGAAGGCTGCACTCAAAGGGCTCTGCAGTGCCAGGGATCAAACGTGGATCTCACATACGCAAGGCTGATGCTCCGGTCCTTTAGCCTGTCTCTTGCATCTCAGTCCGAGTTATCCATGCAGGCAATCAGACAGCTCTCAAGCTCACTCAGTCCGACTCTGGATCATGCAGGTGGGGTATCCACTCCTCTCACTGCTGAGACAATCCTGCAGTGAGGATGTTCATCTTTCCTCACCAGCCTCCAGCTTCATTCAGAGGACTTGGTCCCTGGACTCATCAGAAACCAACTCTATGGCCGTTCTCTTCTGTGCGACCCACACTGTGCCCCTCCAGCAGGAACTGGGGGCAGCAGCACTGTAAGCAGCTTCTTCCTGAGGTCCAAAATCTCATGATGGGTTTCCACTCAACTGTGTGGGTCTAAGGAAAATGGACTTATTTTCAGGAAAAGAAAATTTTCCTCTGTCCCAGCCATGGGGGAGTCTGTGAAATGGGGAGGAAGTGAACCAGCTTCTGAGCAGCCGGGTGTGACTGATCCCAGTGCAGGAAAAACACAGCCCGGAGAGGTACTACAGGAGAACACAGCCCAGGGAGGTACTGTAAAAGGACACAACCCAAGGAGGTACTACAGGAGAACACAGCCCAAGGAAGATACTGCAGGAGAACACAGCTCAGGGGGGTACTGCAGGAGAACACAGCCCAGAGAGGTACTGAAGAAGGACCCAACCCACGGAAGTACTGAAGGAGAACACAGCCCAGGGAGGTACTAGAGGAGAATACAGCCTAGGGAGGTACTGCAGGAGAACACATCCCAGGGAGATACTACAGGAGAACACAGCCCAGAGAGATATTACAGGAAAAAAAAGCCGGGGAGGTACTGCAGGAGAATACAACCCAAGGAGGTACTACAGGAGAACACAGCCCAAGGAGGTACTAGAGGTGAACACAGCCCACAGAGGTATTGCAGGAGAACACAGCCCAGGGAGATACTATGGGAGAATACAACCCGAGAAGATACTACAGGAGAACACAGCCCAGGGAGGCACTACAGGAGAACACAGTCCGGAAGGGCACTGCAGAAAGACACAACTGGGAGAGGCACCACGGGTCTGGTCGCTGTCTGCTAAGTCAGTGTGTCTCCTGCCAACTCTGCCGGGTGCCAGTCTCAGCAAGACTCAAGAGTTCCGCTTTTCATGATGTCTCACAGGCTTCTCAGACCAGTTTTTTAATATCCCCTCTCCTCTCCTCCTCACCCCACCCCCACCTCCAAACCTGTAGAAAATTTCCTTATGACCTGGGCAGGATCCCCTTCTCCACAAAGCTCATAAGCTAAGCAAGCCCTGGTGGGACTTTTCCTTGCTTGTTTCCCAGGAAGGGGCGTGTCACTTTCCTGCATGGCATCTGCAGGCCCTGCCCCGTGGGGAGAGCCAGCTGATTACCTCAACAGCTGAGCAACAACACCATACCTGCCCTCACGGACCAGCCCTGCCAAGGCTGCTTCCCCACCCTGCGGGACAGCTCGGAGAGCACCAGCAAAAGCCACGACTTCTGAGCAAGGATTCAAGCGTCTGCTAAAAGAGAGTGGGAGCAGATTCTCACTAAGCAGGTTGAGTGCAGCCCTCGTTCACCAGGGGGCACCTAAATCCTAAGCCACTGACCTTTGCAGCTGGACCCACAGCCTGAGATCCTCTGCTTTATGTTGGCTCTGTGAGCTACTCTAGATGCTGTCAAGGAACTTACCTTCCCCCTGTTTAGCTGAAATGACATTTCTACTGTCTGCAGTCAACAGGGCTCACTGGTAAAGACACTGGTACCAGAATGAGGACAGAAAGCAGACTGTTCAGAAAAGAGGATTGGATGAGATTAGTTTTCCCACCTGGTTGAGGTCAGTGGTATGAAAATACATTGGGATTATGTTATGGAGGGCTGGAGCGATAGCACAGCGGGTAGGGCTTTTGCCTTGCACGTGGCCGACCTGGGTTCAATTCCTCCATCCCTCTCGGAGAGCCTGGTAAGCTACTGAGAGTATCCCGCCTGCACGCAGAGCCTGGCAAGCTCCCCATGGCATATTCGATATGCCAAAAACAGTAACAAAAAGTCTCACAATGGAGCTGGTGCCTGCTCGAGCAAATCGATGAACAATGGGACAAGAGTGCTACAGTGCTACAGTGCTATGTTATGGAATTCTGGCCTCTCACTGCACATGAGGTGAACCCCAAATTGACACTGGTCACATTGACTCTAGGAGCTCTGGGAAAAGCAAATGATCCTTGTGATTGAAAGGCATGAAGGTGGGCTGGAGAGATTTAACAGCCATTAAAGAATTTGCCTTGCACATAGCTGACACAGGACTCATCCCCAGCACCACATATAGGTCCCTTAAGCACCACTACGAGTGATCCCTGAGCACAGAGCCAGGAGTAACTCCCCCAAATCTCCAAGTATGGTCAAAATTCCAAAACCAAAAGACAAAAAACAAAAGAAAGGCACAAAAACACTAAGTACTAATGGATAAACTTGTTGCTTCTAACTGCCCTGGTCCGCTTATATGAGAGAGAAAAACAAATTCAAATCTCCGAACTCCCAGGACTTCTAAGGTAATACATGTCTCCTCTCTTACCAGACAGAGATCCCAGAATCAAATACAGCATCAAAAGCTCCATCAATCTGTGGATGCACAAGTCATAAAGTCAACCAAGAGGATTGTTTCCCTTGTCCGTGGGAGAAGGTTAGAGGATCAGCTACATAAGAGTGGGGTCCCTGGCATTGAGGATGGGGTCAGGGAGGGATTCACATCCTTTCTGTGCCCTTACTTCTTGATTGCTTCAAATTCCTCCTGGCACCTTCCCCCTTCTTGTGCTGTGAGCCATCATATAGAATTTCTCTTAATGGCCACTGCTGCCCCCACCTCATCCCACCTTCTTCCTTTTCTACAAAAAGTAGATCAGCTCTTAGCATGGTCATGGAAGCCAACTACGAATTAAGGGGGTGGAGAGGAGATGCTCACAAAATTCAATGTATTAGGAAAAGCCTAAGGAAATAGGTGTGTATGGATCTGACCAAGGCAGGAGCATCTTTCTAGGTTTAGATAAAACATGCATCCTTCCCCATCCCACCCCACCCACCCTAGAATCAGGGTGCCAGGTCTACCAGCCTGGACATGCCCAGAAAGTGATCTGTTGCTTAACTAAAAGTACTCAGCTTGATATTGGTCCCATAAAATGAACAAAAATGTCAGACTTTCTTAAAGAAACACAAGGTTCTGAAAGCAATCAGGTGTTGGAGTGGATTTATCAAGAGTGAATTACTCATCACCTGTTTTCTGGACAAAGATACTTGTACCCAAAGACACTAAGAAGCGCTTAGGTAAGAAGAACATCCATACCTTAGAAATTTACCATAAGCACTATTCTCTATAAACTGAAGATGTTCATGAGAGATGTTACCTTTGATGAGAATTTTACAAATGGGAACTAATATGAAGCCGGCCTCACATTCTGGGGGAAAAGGAAGCTCAGATAGAGAAGGGACCATCAAGTAAAGGGTGCTCCTGGGAGGGCAGTGACATCAGAGTCTGGCCAAGCCTTAGAAGAAGTCTTCATCGAAAAATCTGTGAGTGAGGATGTC
>JAOXYA010081480.1:0-11320 GCA_028565675.1 Sorex palustris
GGCTCTGCACTCAGGAATTACTCCTGGCAGTGCTCAGGGGACCATATGGGATGCTGGGAATCGAACCCAGGTCGGCCACTTGCAAGGCATAACAGCCTACCCGCTATGCTACGGCTCCAGCCCCCAGCATAATTTTTATTACAAAAACCTGACAAGGACATTACAAGGGAGTAATTATTAAGCAGTTTTTCATTTGAGCAAATTATTAGTAAATCAAATTCATGGACATAAGATTCCAGGAATGAAAGTTGTTTTAATATGTAAATAATGACCAATACTGAAATTGACTGGGAATATTATCTGTCATGTGCTTATTCAATTTGTATTAAAGATCCTAGTTATTACAGGGAGAAGGAGTAAAAGAAAACTCCTCTTTTCCCCCAGGGGAGAAAAGAGCTGGAGGAGGAATAAAAGAAAAGTGAAATAAACACTCCAGGTATAAAATATGTAAAGGGTAGAGTTCAGATAGTGATTATACGTGATTATGTACACTTAAAAATCAAAACTGGGGAACTGAGTGATAGTACAGGGTAAGGCGCTTGCCTTAGCAAAGGCCAAGCCAGTTTGGTCCCCTGAGCACCATCAGGAGTGATTCCTGAGTGTAGAACCAGGAGTAACCTCTAAGCATCATCATCAATAAAAAATATTGAAAGGTACCACCAGGCTGAGCACTAACAGTGGTAGCAGCCCAGGATCCTGAGTACTGCCTGGTGTGACACCCCCCACACACACACACACAACAGCTTTTGTTGTTGTTTTGAGACCACACACCTGGCCTGATGTTTGGGTCTTATTCCTGTCTCTGTGTTTTAATCAGAAAGAGTACATAGGAAGATAGTTCAAAGATAGTGTCTGCGTGTCTGCATATGTGTTTTCCTGGCCCTCTCTCTGCCACCTCTCTGTGTTCCCTTACAATATACAGAATATCCTGGCTGACGCTTTTAAGAGCAGCAACAATGCAGAAAATAAAGCTAAGTGCTGTGTTCCTATTAGGCCATATTCCAAGACCATCATCTGTTTGCCAGGATGATGAAGCCTAGTTACATGGGCAAATTTGAAATAACAGATGAAGCCAGTGCTGGGGGAAATGTTGCCCTCAAGGTTAAGCAGATTCAGAAGAGCCAGCCCCAGGTTTGACGTGCAACTCAAAGACAAGAAAAATGGCAAAATCAGTTTGGTTTTTGTTTTAGCATACTGACAGCCTTGGCTAGTATCGTGGACCATATCGAAGCTTGACAAAAAGAAAAAAAAAACATAGGAGCTAAAGTACCATTGTTTGTTTTCTTGGGTGCAACTAAAATGTTTCAGTGGGCCACAACCAAAAACATCCAGAAGATTCTACAGATAAATTATTTATTTTGTAAGTGTAATTAGCAAGTTAGTAAATAGAAGATCAGTATCTATAGAAGATCAGTATCTTTTTTTTTTTTTCAACAAAAGAATCCTACATATGAAACATCATTTGTAGTAGATCAGAAATCACTACATTGGAGCCGGGGACATAGCTCACTCAGATGGTGCACATGCCTTGCATGTTTGAGGCCCAGAGTGCTATCTCCAACACCATATGACCCCTTCCCACAGGTAGGCCTAATGTCCCCAAGTACACTCAGAAATGGCTCCTGAATCCACAAGATACACTGGGGAGGCGCCTCCAAAAAAAGTCACAGCAACCTAGAATTAAGTTTAATGAAAGATGTTTAAGAGTTTTATGTAGAAATGTGCACAAAGAAATTTAAAAAGATGTGGACAAGTAGAGGAACATTATTTTTCTATTGGAAAGTCAGTTTTACATGGATAACAGCCATTTCCTAACTGATTTATAAATTCTACGTCATTTCAATCAAAAGCCCGAAGATTGTTCTCAGGAAATTAACAAACTCATGAAATTTATAAGGGAAATCAATGCATTTAATGCAGGGGACCAGGAAGAGCGAAGAAAGGTTGTTAAGAAGAAAGCTTTAAAACTGGTAAAACAGGACCAGAGCTATAATACAGTAGGTAGGGCATTTGTTTTCTACATGGCCACACCAGGTTCGATTCCCAGCACCCCTTATGGACCCCTGAGCCCACCAGAAGTAAACCCTGAGCACTGCCAGGTATTCACCCTCCCCCCCCAAAAAAAAAAAAGAATTTGTGTTACTTAGCATCACGTGTTACTTAGAAAACGTCTGAAATACTGTTTTCTCCAATAAAAAGAACCAATATTCATGGAGCTGGAGCGATAGCACAGCAGGTCGGGCATTTGCCTTGCACGCGGCCGACCCAGGTTCGATTCCCAGCATCCCATATGGTCCCCTAAGCACTGCCAGGAGTAATTCCTGAGTGAAGAGCCAGGAGTAACCCCTATGCATCGCTGGGTGTGATGCAAAAAAGCAAAAAAAAAAAAAAAGAACCAATATTCTTCAGAATTTGTCATTTCCACAGCTGAGGCATGATATATAAGGTGCACCTAGAACATCCTTAAGATTCCTGTAGGTAATAATGTAAAAGAACAGGGCTAAAGGCCTGGGCCATAGGACAGTGGGTAAGGCACTTGTCTTGCACTTAGCCGACCTGGGTTCGATACATGGCATTCCATATGGTCCCCTAAGCCCCTCCAGGAGTGATGCCTGAGTGCAGAGCCAGGAGTAAGCTCTGAGCACAGCCAGTATGACCCCAGACAACAACAACCCCCCATAAAAAGAGCAAGGGATTGATGAGAGAATACAATAGTCAACCTAAGGAGCTTGTTAAGGCCAAACCTTAATCTATTTGAGCAGAAAATAATGATTATATTTTATTATAACCACCAGATTGAAACAAATACCCATAAAATTTTGTATGAGTAAATAAATGAGTGAATTAAAATCTCTTTTTTACATAATAGTTACATTTATGTTTGTAATTATTGCATATTGCAGTAAATGAATGTATAAGAAATTAGAAAATTGCCACTGGGCAAACATGACAAAAATTGTTTTGCAAGCAAGATGAATGCTAGGGGCCAGAGCAATAGTCCAGCGGGTAGGGCGTTTGCCTTGTACATGGCCAACCCAGGTTTGGTCCCCAGCATCCCATAAGGTCCTCCCAGGCACCACCAGGAGTGATCCCTGAGTGCAGAACCGGAGGTAACCTACCTGAGCATCTTCAGATGTGGCTGAGCATCTCCAGATATGGCCCCCAAACAAAAGATGAGTGCTAAAATTAGTGGATAAACAATTTGAGAATTTAAGGTGTTTGTATGGTTCCATCATCTCTCCCCTAAGATATTCATTGATCAATTATAAAGGAGAAAATAGTAATTTTAAAGTAGAGATCAGGGTTGGAGGAAAGCAAAGGAGAAATGCAAGGAGGGATCTTGAGTAACAGGACAGAATCACAGGTCAAGTTCAAATCAGGTTTGTTATTTAGCAATACTGTATCAAGTTACTGTCCTTGTTTTTTGATCATGTTGTACTGTGACTTTGTAAGATGTGAACTTTGGGGGAAATGGAAGGTGTTTGTGAACTCTGCTGTTTTTTGAAAAATTTCTGTAAATCTTGCCAGGCTTTGCTGTGCGGGCGAGATACTCTCAGTAGCTTGCCAGGCTCTCTGAGAGGGGCGGAGGAATCGAACCCTGGTCGCCTGGGTCAGCGGCTTGCAAGGCAAACGCCCTACCGCTGTGCTATTGGACAGGTTCGATTCCCAGCATCCCGTATGGTCCCCTGAGCACCGCCAGGAGTAATTCCTGAGCGCAGAGCCAAGAGTAACCCCTGTGCATTGCCGGGTGTGACCCCAAAAAAAGGCTAAAAAAATTAATTTCAGATGTATCATAGACCTAAATGTGATAAGCAAAATAAATTGTTGACATCACATTCATAAGAGTATCTTTATGACCTGGGGATAAAGCAAAAAAAAAATCCTAAATTTTACATTGGAATCATTGTTTATTTATTAAAATGTAAGGTTATACATGTCAAAATAAAAAGCATTGTAGATCCTCTAACCAGACACAGAAGAACTAAGATTGGAGCTGGAGAGATGCGGGGAGCTCTCTTACATGTGACTCATCCAGGTTCAATCCCCAGCATCACATATGGTTTCCCAAACCCTGCCAGGAATGACTCCGAAGCACAGCCAGAAGTAAGCCATGAGCACCACCCTGTGTGGCCCAAAAACCTAACCCAAAGAAAATCTGAAATTAGAAAAAAAATAATAAAGCTTATTTAAATTTAAAATTATGCATTTAAAGATACCACTCACTAAAAGATGCCATTAAAAGAGCTGAAGCATGTGCTTTACATGCAGGAGGCCCTGATTTGATCCCCAGCATCACAGGGAACCCCAGCATTGAACCCCTAAGCACTGCCGCATGTGACCCAAACACAAACAAAAGAAGATACCATTAAAGAAATAAAAGGGCGCCGTAGAGTAAAAGAGACTTCGTAGATATAGCAGAGGGCTTGCATCTGAAACACATAACTCCAATAAGAAAAATAGAGACAACTCTAGGGTCCAACCCCCACCCCCACCAACTGTGCTATAGGCTCAGGTCCATTCTCAGCAAGGCTACACCCAGCGTTGTGTGTGGATAGCTCTGTCGCATGATACGACTCTGCAATGGGAGGGCAGCTCAGAAGACAGAGACAGGCACTCCCTGGCACAAGCTGATTAAAAAGGCAACTGGTAACTGAACGGATTAGAAACATCATTTGGGAAATACCAGCTTAAAAGCCACAATGAGGGGCTAGAGCAATAGCACAGTGGGTAGGGCGTTTGCCTTGCACGCGGCCAACGTGGGTTCGATTCCCAGCATCCCATATGGTCCCCCGAGCACCACCAGGAGTAATTCCTGAGAGCAGAGCCAGGAGTAACCCCTGTGCATTGCCGGGTGTGACCCAAAAAGCAAATTTTCAAAAAAGAAAGAAAGAAACTACTGTATGCCACAAACAAACGCAGCAAGAAAAGTTTTAAAAATTCAATAATGTAACTTACACCTACAAATTTCTCAACTGAGTTCTTTGTTCCAATCAACCTATTTCAGCTGGCCTAGTCCAACAATTGCCCTCAGTCGAACACAAACCTTTTTCCCAGTGTTTCTCCCCAAGCCTGAAAACAGGCACTCAATTCAGTGCCATGCACACAGCATGATCATTTTCATTTGTCTTCTGCCATCCTTACAGAGAGCTCTTCTTTGCTTCCAAGACTTTTTTCCCCCCTGCAAAGTCTTCCAAGACTTTTCTGTTTAGTCTTCCAACCCCTTGCTTTTCTGTCTGATCCCTGATCTCATTCTATTCCTGGATTATCGCAGTCAATTCAGCACTCAGGATAATCATGTTCTACAAATTCACTCTTTATTACTACGCATACCCATTCCCGACTAGTCAACTCAATTCATTAAGAACCACATTTGAATAAACTTCGGTATTATATCCTCAAATTGACATGTAAGCTTACAACCTCTGCAATAAGGTGTATTTCTCTGATTTATTTTGCACGTAAGAAAAACCAGCTCAAACTGACTTAAACACCAAGAATACAATCTACAGAAAAGGTATTTAACTCATTGACCACTGATATTATTTTTTATTTCAAAACATTCTGCCAAATTCCTCAATAAAGGCCTCTTTGGCCTCTTCTTCCAGAAGGAACTGTAGCTGATAATAGCATTTCTTAAAGATTTTATGGCCAAGTTAAATGTGCAGTTTACTAACCCTAGTTAAGGAGGCTCCAGTTAGAGAGAGGCTTCTCTGAAAACGAATGGTTTTTAGTGAACAAATGATATGCATATCTTAAAATCAAAGCACTTTCTATAGGAGTGTTTAATTGCTTTGGCAGGATATTATTACTTTATAACATCTGTAACAATGTTGAAACACTGTATAAAATACTGCTATAAGGTTTGATATTTACTTGAAGTAGCATTTTTTGGAGTGTGTGTTGGTGGGGGGAGAGGGATAGACCTTAAGATTTTTCAGTGTTGGGGCCAAAAGAATATTGTGCTGTTAGCACTTTGTGGGTGCCAGGAATTATCCATCTTAGCAGTGCATAGGGGATTGCAGGCCCACTCCTGGAAGAGCTCATCGGGTCCTCCAGAATTGCACCTCATGATGCATTGTGGACTGTGCTATGCCAAAGACCAAACCCTGTGATATGCAGGAATATCCCTTAACCCCTATAACCATTTCTCTGGTCCCTCAAATTAGCAATCCGAATAGAGATGTCATGGACTCTAAGAAGTGAATGGGGAACTTAGATTTTTCATAATGATAAGAAAAATCTTACTAGAAAAATTTAAAGAAAAATCTATTTTTGTTGTTGGGTTTTGTTTTTGTTTTTGAACCATACCTGGCAGTGGACAGGATTTGTTCCTGGCTCTACACTCAGGAATCATTCCTGGTGGCATTCAGGGGACCAGATGGGGTGCCAGAGATGGAACCTGGGTAGGCTGTGTGCAGAGCAAGATTAGTTACTCACTGTTCTTTCCAGCCTCCCCTCCCCCGAGAAATCTTTGCACTCCTTATAATTGCTTCATTTCCTCTGGATAAACCAGGGATTATTATAAAAAAGAGTTCATTAAAATATTGCTCTTTGTGGGGGCCTTTTGAGCCACACCTGACTGTGTTTAGGGTCTATTCCTGGCATCATACTCCGGTGTTACTCTCAGTAGTGCTCAGGAAACTGTACAGTGCCAGGAATTGAACCCAGTGCTCCCTGAAGCAAAGTATGTGCACTAGCTCTTTGAGCACTCTCTCCAGCCCTTGAAGTATTAATTTTGATGAACAATTCATTAAATGACTGACAAAAAATTTCAGGTGTTGTGTGAGGATATTCAGATACCCAAGTGTAGAAAGAAGCATGGAGCTGAGCAAACAGGGCAAAAGTCTAGGTGAGAAGAAAAAGTACAGATTCTAAAACAAGGGAAAGGGTCATTTCTGTCAAAAAAATAAAGTTATGAAGACTATTAAGCAGAGGATTAAAAATTATACTTAATGAAAACATGATAGTTTGTAGGAACCTTTTATAGAATATGGATTTAGTATACGATGTCTTTAAGTGATTAGGAAAAGAACCTGATTCTCATGAAATTGGTTTATTTCAGTGGGACTTGGGAGACCATATAGACCAAATTCTTAGCAAGCACAAAGTAGGACGAGAGGGATTACCTCGAGATTACAAAGAAGAAAAGTCTTTTCTCTTGATTCCCCATATTTTTTTTACACACATGAAATGTTTTATATTATTTATTGAGGTACTGTTGGATTACAAGAATGTATATCGTTGGGATATAATTTCACACCTCTTCAAAATATGTGTTACCACAGTAAAACTATCACCAAAGTACAAATATCTCTCCACCACACTAGACTAAACTCTCTTAACTTTTTCTTCCACATCCATTTTCTCTGGTAACCTCAGTTTTGTTCAGAGCTCAAGGGTTTATTTTGATTTTGTTTTATCTGTTTTTTTGCTTTGTTTCCTTATGTCCCCCATATGAGTGTGACCATTGACATTTGCTTTTCTCTTTCTTATTTTCATTGGTGTGTCCCTCTTAATATAGTTATTGTGATAGCTCTTTTTGTCTGTTGTTGCAGTAGAATTAAATATTTACTCAAATTAGCATTCTTATTTTTTTGGCAGGTATCCAATCTTACCAATCATTTAATGCTATTTTTTCTTAATTCTTATGTTACTGTGAAGTTTGAAAATTCATAATTACAGATAATTTCAGATAATTGTCAATATCTGTGTATATTTTAGAATTCCTTATATAAGGAAGTGGAAGAAATGGATCAAGATAGCCTAGTAACTTTGAATGTTGAACGTTTGAAAGGAACATATGGTCGTATAACCATAGTATGGGAAGCTGATGGAAATATTGGAGATATATTTCCTACCTCTGGAGTGGTATGTAATTTACAAAATTATAGCAGAGTCACTTTTGCATTATGATTGCTATTGAAGTATGGGATTAAACCCTACTTTATAGATGAAGTGTTTGTGTTAGACTATGTCAGTATTTGATATTTACTAACTAGAGAGTTATCATTTAAGGTTAGTTTTAGTGTTGTTAATATTGTCCTACTTTCCCTGCAACACCAAAATTATCTGTAAAAAATATCATCACTGGGATAGATAGAGAGCTATTATAATGGGTGGAGTGCTTGTCTTGCATGTGGCTAACCCAGGTTTAATTCCTGCCACCCTGAGACCTTCCAGAAATGATACCCGATTGGAGCTAGGAGTACGCCCTGAGCATTGCCAGATGTGGCCCTCAAATAAAGAAACAATTGTCATCGCTGTTGAAGTTCATACAGATCATTGTTTAGCTATGTTAGAGGTATATCATATTCTCAGAATGATGAAACCAGTCAAATTAGGGATGGAAGTGTTTTAATATTTGTATAAAAGGAAACTTTAGGTGGGGAAGAAGTTCATACAAAATAACCAGACCTACAAAAACTTAGGCCAGAGTTGTAAAATTATGTAGCTTGTTTCCTATACACAGAGTCTGAGATTAAGGGTTGTGGCAAGAAAGGTTACTGGGGAGATAAGCCTATGAGGAAGTGAGGTTGATGAGAATGTGCAGCCTGAGAAGCTAATCCACAGGAAACTGCATCTCAGGTTGAGTTTCTGAGGAGTTTAGATCTGAGCTAGTTCTTTGGACTTGATTCAGGTTGCGATGACGGGCCAGAGATACTCATCTCTATTGTACAGTTCTTGACCTTAGTTCACCCTCTTAGTGGAGCTTATCTGGGTAAAATTGTTTGGTAAAAGTGAGAGCAATTTCCAGTGAGATAGAGAGAAGATTCTCCTCCCAGCCCTTGGGAGATGGGTGATCAGCTTCAACAAGGGAACTGGCAGTCGATCACATTATCTACTATGGTAGTAAAATTGGGCTCAGGTTCAAGAATAGAAACAGTTGGGTGAAAGAAATAAATAGTGGGTTCAAAGAATCTTTAATTCCTAATTGCACAATTTATGATGTCCTTGCGGTGTCTTGGATTTCATATTCTATTTTGTTTTAAGTGCTTCTCTGAAAAGCTCTTCTGAAGACTTTGCATCGAATTTTCTCAGAAGAAGTCAAATGTATATGTTCTGTCAGTTGTCAGTTTTTCTGAGTTTCATTGCCTTATGAATGTTGTGGTAATTTTTCTGCATTGAATATTTATGCAAACTGCTAAAATTATAACATGTGTATCTCAGGATTATATGTTTTGAGTTAGAATACGTTTTCCCCAATTAAAAGTTCACATATAAACACTATCAAAATTATTTATACTTGAATAATATAAGCCTGTTTGTATTTCCGAAGAATGTGGGTCAGTGTGTGCAAGCCAAGAACCCCAACTGCTGTACTATCCCTCCTGCCCAGATTATTTTCTTTAAAAAAACCCCTATGTTCTTTTATATTTATGAACATATGCATATATATATTGATATTTACAACTTGTTGCCAGTATTAAAGAAAATCTAACTTTTGTGGGGAGAGGGTGTGGAGGATGTTAATAGAAAGGGTATTTTTGGAAAGTAGAAGAGAAAGAAACTCCCCAACTGGGAAGAACTGAATGTAGGACTGAGTTTTAATTTTTTAACACTTTAATTATACAATTCCAAAACGAATAAATTCTGTCTTTAAAATTTTAGATCTCATTTTCTGAAGGCCAAGCACTTTCTACAATCACGCTGACTGTTCTTGCTGATGACATACCAGAGTTTTCAGAGACAGTGGTTATAACACTCATGCATATTAATACAGAAGGGATTGAGGAACTATCAAAAGGTGCTACTGTTGATCAGAAGAGGAACAAGTCTGTGATAACCATTCTGTCTAATGACGCGCCATATGGATTAGTGGGCTGGCTTGATGAGTCTCTCTTCCTGAGAACAACCGAGCCTGAAGGTAACTTGTTAAGTATTTTAGTAAGAGTTACAGCATAATTTTATTCTGTTTACTTAGGAATGTAAGTTTCTTTCTTTCCTGTGCTTTTGTTTTTCAGTTTGATATATCGTATTTCATTTTTTAAACTCTTTATATTTATACAATTTAGTATCATTCAATTACTAAACAATAATACTATTGAGAATGCTTCTGCTTTTTTTGAGTCATTTCTCTCATAATAAAGATGCTGATATTTTTAGTAAATCTTTGAAGTGTAAGTATACACTCTTTTAAATTGTACAAAAGTCATTTTATTATCCAAATAAACAAGTCATATATATTAAACTATTTAGAATATACTAGTGAAGGCTTAAAAATCTGTTAGCAAATTTGAACATTTTTCAGTGACCTTTATTTAAGTAGTTGTTGGGGAAATGCTATGAAATTGAATTTATATATGCCCGTGTAAATGGGAACAGAAGCAGGAGACTAAAATAAAATTTCTTCATTTATTCAGCCTCTATTATTGAGGCACTTAGTAAATGCCCCAAATTTTGCTCTGCATTTTACAGTTAAAGACACAGTTTAGTCATTAGAAACTTAACAGATCAGTGGTGCAGACTTAGTGTATGGCTTTTTCATTTACATTGCAAATCAAATTTAAAATGTCTAAAAAGTAAAATAAGTACTTGGTGCTTTGAAAAACTTTCAGTTTTGTGACAGAAAACTCATAAGAAGTGTGACTAGTTCATGCATGATAACTTTTTATATTTAATCTTTTATTTTCAAGAATATTAGCATTTGTAATTATCCCCTCTACTCAATAGGTAACTTTGTAACTTTCCTAAGATCTTCAGAAATTTCTCTTAAGATGCATTTCTGATAACCCTGGTTCAAATCTTGGGTTCCTTTTATGGTTCTCTGAGCACCTCCAAAGAGTAATCCTGAGCACAGAGCCGGAAGTAAGCCCTGAACATTTCTGGCCATGCCCCCTTCTCAAACTGATAAGTGAAATTTATGGCATGCAGAACATAGAAAAGTGTTTTGAAGAGTCAGAGGTCAGGCTTTAAAACAGGTCGAATTGTTGAAGTTTTTGATGATCTTAGCAAAACTATGGGAATAATAGACAGAACTTAAATCTCCTTGGTAATAAACCTTGTGTTCATTTTACTTGTCTTTCTTTAATTGTCTAAAAGATCAAAGCACTCCCTAATTGCTTAGGGTATCATTGAAGACATGTATTTAGTTGAGATGTGTCTCTCTGACAGAAAACGTCACCATACTTCAGTTGCAAATTGTTCGTGATAAAGGACTAACAGGGGACATTGCCATTCACTTGATAGCTAAATCTAATTTCTTGCTGCATGTTAATAATCAAGCGACTGAGAATGAAGACTTTATGTTACAAGATAAAATTATAATAATGAAGGAGAATATGAAAAAAACTCATGCCAATATTGCTATTTTGCCGGTAAG
>JAOXYA010081498.1:0-39041 GCA_028565675.1 Sorex palustris
TGGCTCTTGGCTTTTAGCTCAGGGATCACTCCTGATAGGGCTCAGGGGAATATGGGATGCCAGGGAGTGAATGAACCCACTTGTCAGGGCCACCCGCTGACGTGCTGTGTGGAAGGGGCCATGCGGCCGGCTGTGCTGGGGAGGAGAGGGACAGCTCAGCTGCCTCTAGGGGCCTGGCCGTCCCCTCCCTCGCCAAGAGCTCCCCAGTGCCTGCCAGCAGCTCCTGTTGGCTGTGGCATCAACGGTGCCTCTCTCTCTCTCTCTCTGCAGGACTATTTCTACCCTCGATACCTAGGTGAGTTGAGCGCACTCCCTGGTCCCGTTGTCCCAGAGGCCTAGTTGGGGAGACTGTCCCCGGCGCAGGCAGCGGGTCAGTCTCGGTCCCAGGCTCCTCCTGTGAGAAGGGGCCTCCCAGCACGGTGAGTCTGGCACCACAGGGCATGCAGGACAGACCAGCCGTGTCCACATGCAGCGGTGTGGTCCCTGCCCTATGCCGTGGTCTGCCCTGTGAGATCCCGGCCATGTGGGCTTGGCTCGTGGTCCAGCCCATGTGGTCCTGGCCCTGTGGTCTCCCCTGTGCTTCCCCGGTCCCGGCCAGCTCCTGACTCGGCAGGATTGGCGGTCCTGACTTTGTTCTCGGGCTCTGGACCTAGGCAGTCAGTAGGGCCTCGGTGGCTGTTGGTCAGCAGGACAGGCGAGACCCTCGCCCCAGATCGACTCCACGCTTCTCTGCGGTGTGTCTGATGCGTCACCGCCACTAAGACGCGGGACAGGGCCTCCCCTTCCGCCCCTGCACGGCACTGGCGGAGTCCCTGGGAACCATAGCCCAGGAGCCTCCGTCCTTGTGCCCTGGGGGTGGGCTCGGCCGCTGGGCTTCACTGGTCCCCAGAGGGGGCACACTCGCCCCTCAGCCTCCAGGGGACAGCACGGGGACAGGCCCTGGGCCAGGGGGCACTCACAGCCTCTGCTCTGGCCCCCCCTTGGGGTCCTCCAGCCCTGGGTCCCAGGGTGTCCCCGTCAGTGAGAGGGTGGTATGCGTGGCACGGCCCCCGCTGAGGCCGAACCTTCTCTTGCAGAGTGCATCAGCAAGTACGGGTCTCCGTACGTGAAGAGCCCGGGCTTCGTGACCTGCGTGCAGAGTAAGTCTCTCACTCGTCCGGAGCTGAGCGGGCAGCCGGGGCACCCTGCAGGCCCAGTCACAGTCTCGTGGTCACCAGCCCCGGGGACGCTCAGGCACGTGACCGGCTCTCGTGGGCTCTGTGCACGTGGTGGGCAGGCTGTCTCCTGACCCTCACTGACGCAGGCAGCGGATGTCCCCACACGGCTTGTCTGCAGGACAGACCCCAGCCCAGTCGTGGCCCGCTGAGGACCCACCCAGGGCCCATCCTCTGCCCTCTGCCCCCACAGACAAGTCAGGTTACCACAGTGCCACTGATGTCGGGACCCCTGTGACGGGAAGTGCACTGTGCCCAGTGGGTGACTCGGTCAGTATTGGTGCAGTGGCCCTCCATCTCCGGGCTGCTGGACTCTGCTCACCGTCCATAGAGAGTGGGCAGGGGGTCCTGTGAGTCCAGACGGTGGCTCAGAGCTGCCCAGCCCGGGGGGCCTGGCGGGGCCTGGCGGGGTGGGGTGGCCCTGGGGTGGGGGGCAGGGCCGCTGTGTCTATCAGCATGTCTCCACCCACTGGCCGCAGGTGTCATGGCCCTCCTGGGGAGGCAAATTTCACAGAGAAGAAGGTGTCTCAGGGCAGGTGCAGGCCCTTCCTTTCCCTGACAGTCCGGCCTGCGTCCCAGGGCTACCCCTGTCCACTCAGCGTCCAAGCCTCCCGGACAGGCCCTCCCCCGCCTCCAGGGTTCATCTGGGGCCCACGCTCCTGGTGGCAGGTGGACATGAGTGCCACTGGTGGGCGCCTCCAGGTCCGGGTCTTAGCCCTGAACCACGCCGGGGACCCCTGAGACCAGAGCCCCTGCCCGCGAGACTCAGGAGGCAAAATCGGAACCAGACAGAGCCCCCGTGGGGGAGGGCCGTCTGCCCTAGAAGTGCTCGGGTGCCCCCGGACCGTGGACAGACGCGGCCCCTCGAGACCCGGGCACACGGCTCAGGCCTCAGCCCTGCCTGGCCCAGCGGTGGCCCCTCCCCCATCCCCGCCCTCCCTCGCCTGGCTCCACTCAGTGGCTAGGGAAGTCCGTTACTTGGCTAGTGTCCACACTCACTGCGTCACCTGCATTCCTGGCCCTGCACCCGGCCCATCTCCTCACACAGACTCAGCCCCGAAACGTCCAGCCAGCAGGCTCCTGGGCTCCTGCCCTGGGCGGCCTCGGGAGGGTGGGCAGCCTTTGGCCCAGACGCAGGGGTGTGGGTCTCACCACCTTCCCCCGCAGGACAAGTCAGTGGCACTGGGGCTGTGTCAGCGCCTCAAAGCTCCCAACCCCGCGGCTGGGGATGGACACCCCGACCCTCGGCCCACGGTGCCCGACCAGGAGCAGGGCTGAGGCCTGAGCTGTGTGTGCCCGGGTCTCAGGGGGGCCGCATCCCTCCACTGTCCGGGGGGGCACTCGAGCACTCGCAGGGCAGACGGCCCCTCCCCCGGGGGGTTCTGTCTGGTTCCGATCTCACCTCCTGAGTCACACGGGCAGGGGCCCTGGTCTCGGTCCCTGGCGTGGTTCAGGGCTAAGCTGCCCAGCTCCGCGCTGCCCTGCGCCCCGCACACCCCTCGCCCAAGAGCTGCAGGTCTGTGGACACAACCCTCTCACGATCCTGGGTTCCAGCCCGCTGGCACAGGCGACCCTTGGACCCTCAGACGCGCGCCCTCGCTCCCTTCTGCTGTGTGTTGTGGACCTCGGAGGTCTGTGTGTGTTGGGGACCCCGGGGGTCTCCGTCAGGGACCCCAGGGTCTATGTCAGGGACCCCAGGGGTCTGTGTGTCAGAACCCCAGAGCAGTTTCTTATGCTGGGGGTCTCAACCCTATATGGTCTTAAAGGCCAAGACGTTCTGGCCAGAGTAAAGGACTGTGAGGAGGCGGCCTGGGGCATCCTGACCTGGGGCTGCTCAGCCCTGGGGGCATTCTGGAGAGGCCAGGACAAGTGCCTGGGGCAGGCTGAGCCCAGGCCCAGCAGCCCAAGTGTGCGGGGCCTGGTGCCTTCCACACTGCAGAGTCTGGGGCCCAGCAGCGTCTCTGGGGTGGCCCTGGGAGCTCGTCCCGAGCACGCTGCCCTCAGCCCTTCGGCTGCCCGGGGTCTCTGCTAGGACAGGGGCAGCGCTGTGGCCTTGGGGGGCTCGGAGCCCTGCCACGGGCTGGTCATTGCGCCTGCCCCGTGCTCTGAGGCGTGTGGCCGGCCTCCCACTCCCAAGGGGCTGTGCGCCTGCAGAGGTGGGCAGCTGCCCTGGCCTGTGCGTCCACCTGGGCTGGAGGGGACGTGGCCACCGATGGGTGTGTGAGCACAGCTCCGAGGCGTCCACTCCCCTTCTCCCTCTCCCCACGGCCCTGGGGGGGCAGTTGAGGAGCCACTGGGCTCCGGGGGAGCGGCGGGGGCAGGCGCTGGGTTGTCCGTGTCTGCGGGCAGCTGCACATCTCTGCACAGGCCTGAGCTGCAGGTCGGCCCCGCACGGTCAGCTCCCCAGCCTCAGGGCCTGCCCAGTCCTGGGGCACACTGCCCGGAGGCAGGAGGAGCTCTGCGCTCCCCTCCCCGGGGGGCCCACCCGAGAGGGCGCCCTCGAGGCCAGCCCAGCCTGGGCCACGTCTGGGTGAAGGTTGGCACTCACCACAGTTCTCTTCCTCTTCCCATCCTCCCCCTGTCCTCCTTCTCCCCACAGACCTCCCTGACCAGTGCTCTCCAAACCCCTGTGATGCCGAACGGACCCTGCTGTGCCAGGACCTCCAGGGCAACTTCTACTGCCAGTGCCGGGCGGGCTGGAGCGGGCGGCTGTGTGACTCAGGTGCAGGTCTGGGAGGGCGGCAGGGTGGGGGCGGGACCCCCCCTCGAGACTGCACGGCCCCTCGAGTCTCCCGAGTCTCCCACAGGGACAGATCAGCTCCTGGCCCCGGGGTCAGGCATGGTGGGCGGGAGGAGCGTGAGCCTGTGCATAGCCGAGTCCCACTTGGGGCGGGGGGGGGGGGGGGACACGTGGCCTCCCTCCCCCACCCCTGCATCTGGGCCACAGCAGAGCCCCTGGGGAGCCATGTCAGACCCAGGGCCCCGCTCCTGGCCACGTGGGCCCAGCGTCAGTGGGTGACCCATGGCCGGCCCGCTGCCCCCCATGTCCTGTGCCCAGATGTCGACGAGTGTGCTCAGCAGAAAGGGGGGTGCTTGCACATCTGCCACAACCAGCCCGGGAGCTTCCACTGCGCCTGCTACAGCGGGTACGCGCTGGCGCCTGACAACAGCAGCTGCCAAGGTAGGCGCCCGTGGCATCCAGTTCCCAGCCTCCTCCTCGGGCTGGGGTAGCCGCTGCGTCCCGTGTGCTGGGCCGGGTGGGAGCCCAGAGTCGGCCCCCCTCCGCCCCACACACGCTTGCTGGCCTTGCTGAGCTCGGCCATGCGGGGGAGCAGGAAGGGCCCCGTGTCCTGCACTGAGCCAGGGACACAGCCTAGACATGCTCCACTCCCGGTCCCTGACGTGAGGGCCTTGTTCTGGGTGCCCGGCAGACGTGGACGAGTGTGCAGACGCTGGCACGTGTGGGGCTGCCCGATGCAGGAACCTGCCCGGCTCCTACTCCTGTCTCTGCGAGGATGGCTACACGTTCAACGCCCAGGAGAAGGCTTGCCGAGGTGCCTCTCGGGACACGCGGGCTGCAGGGGCAGGGAGCGCCTGGGCTCGTCATGGGCCCGCAGAAACACACTCACATGCCCCATGTCACACGCACGCACACTCAGGCAGTCTGTGCATGCTGTGGGCACATGCACCCAGGACACATGCATGTACATACACCTTCATGTGCACACTCCACGACACACGCACTCTTGTGTGCACACTCCATGAACACACATGCACATACACATGTATACACTCCATGACACATATGCACACACCCTCGTGTGCACACTTCATGATATACACACGCACATACGCACCCTGTGTACACAATCCGTTATATCCCCATGGACACAAGCACCCTTGTGTGCACACTCCATAGCACATACATGCACACACATGTCCTGATCTCACACCACGGGGCACACACGTGCACACACCCTTGCGTAACACCTCTTGGCACATACACACACCCCCACTTCATGTGCACACTCCCTGACGCACACTCACTCAGGTCCCTTGATGGGATGTCGCTGCCCCTCTTGCCTCATCTTCCCTCGCAGGCCCCTTCTCAGCCCCTCAGGGCCAGGCCCTTGCCCCAGAGTCTTGTCCAGACCCTCAGGCTGGCGCTGGACAGGCCTGTGGGCTGCTGCATGCCCCACCCGCCTCCCTTCGTTCAGGGGTCCGGTGACTCCGTCCTCCACCAGGGAGAACAGACGCAAGCTCTGAGACGGATGCCAGGCCAGTGGGGGGCAGGCAGGAGGGTGGACAGCCAGGAACATGTACCTTGAGGTCAGGTACAGCGTGTGGGGGGACAGGCGTGGATAGAGGGCCGGGTGAGCGTGGAGTGGTCAGTGGGGACAAAGGGCCGGCCACGGCGTGTAGCATGGACAGGCGTGGACAGAGGACCAGTGCAGCGTGTGGCAGGGTCAGGCGTGTGCATGCACACGTGTGCACAGTGCACTGACACACACATGGAAATGCAGATACACAGACACACACGTGGACAGAGGGCCGAGTGCAGCATGGGGGGTCAGTGGGGACAGGCGTGGTGGCAGCTGGCGCTGACTTCGGTCCTCCTACGGCAGACGTGGACGAGTGTGCCCAGGGCCTCTGTGAGCAGTCCTGCACCAACAGCCCCGGAAGCTACACCTGCCACTGTGACGGCCGCGGGGGCCTCAAGCTGTCCCCGGACATGAGCACCTGTGAGGTAGCGTCCCTGGCGCCACCCCCACAGCCGGGCGCTCTGTGTGCCCCGGTCGGGGGTGGGTGGGACGGCCTGGAGCAGCTGTCCCGTGTGGGCGGGGAGGTGCCGCCCCTCTGGTCACTGCAAGCCCTGGGCTCTGGGGCCGGTCACAGGCAGGCGCAGCCTTGGGTGTCCCGGGCACCATGTCCTGTTGGTGTGGGCCGTGTGCGCACGCTCCCTCTCGTGCCTCTGGACAGGCATGGGCAGGAGGGCGGGGGCTCCTGGTGGGCACCCCCCGGTGGGAGCGGAGCCTCTGCACCCGGCAGCAGCCCTGCCCTGCTCCCCAGGACATCCTGCCCTGCCTGTCCTTCGCCGTGGCCAGGAGCATCAAGTCCCTGTACCTGGGTCGCATGTTCAGCGGGACGCCCGTCATCCGCCTGCGCTTCAAGCGGCTGCAGCCTACACGGTGAGCGGCGATTCTGGACGCGTGACACACACAGCCCCCACGTGCACACCACATGCCACACACAGCCCCAGACACACGCGCCCCGCACAGCACTACATGCACTACATGCACGCGACGCACACACACCGACACACGACACAGGCAGACCCGCATGGATGCACACCTGTGCAGACACAAACAGAGGCACACACACCTGCACGTGCACACACGCACGGACGCACATGCACACACGCACACAGACGCCACATGCGGGTGCTGTGCACGGGCTCGGCCCCGGGGCCTAGGCCCAGCAGGTGGGCAGGCGCCCCAGCCGCTCCCCGGGCCAGCTGGTGCCTCCAGTGAGGCTCTGTGCTCCCCAGGTTCGTGGCCGAGTTCGAGTTCAGGACCTTCGACCCCGAGGGCGTGCTCTTCTTTGCGGGCGGCCAGCGGGACAGCAGCTGGATTGTCCTCGGCCTGCGGGCCGGCCGGCTGGAGCTGCAGCTCCACTACCAGGGCGTGGGCCGCGTGACGAGCAGCGGGCCCTTCATCAGCCACGGCGCGTGGCAGACGGTGAGTGCCGCGGGCCCACAGCGCACCCTCACCGCCCGCCGAGCACGAGGTGGTGGTCCGCCTGCCGCAGGAGCAGGACCACCGGGCTCACTTCATCCACAGTGCCTGGGTGGCCCGTGGGAGCCGCCGTGGAGAGAGCGGCCACACTCCCGGGGGCCGCCCAGGGCCCGGCCCTGGCGCGAGTCCCTCCGGCCAGGCAGGGCAAGGGGCAGAGCCCGTCGGGTGGAGGGCAGCGTGTGTGGCCTGCTGGTCCCGAGGGCCAGCCTGGCCGCCGGCCCTGAGTGCAGCTGTCGCAGATCTCGGTGGAGGAGCTGGAGCACAGCCTGGTGGTGAAGGTGAACAAGGACGCCGTGATGAAGCTCGCCGTGTCCGGGGACCTGTTCCAGCTGCACCGGGGACTCTACCACCTCAACCTGACCGTGGGCGGCATCCCCTTCAGCCACAGGGACCTGGTCCAGCCCGTGAGTCGCCATCCTCCCGAGCGCACCGGGGAGGTGGTCGCGTCTCTGACAACGCCACGGTTCAGCCCAGGCCTGGAGGCCGTGTCCAGAGGCTCCCGTCACGGACACGCATAAGCCAGAGCCTCGTGCACACACACGCACACATACACACACTCGGATACACACACAGACAAACACAGTGCCCAGAGCCTCGTGCACACACGCACAGCACGGGGACACACACAATGCCCAGAGTCTCCTGCACACAGACACGGAAACACACATACGGACACGCACAAGCCAGAACCTCGTGCATGCACGCACAAACATGACACACAGACACACAGTGCCCCGAGCCTCCAGCACAGGGCAGCTGCCCTGTCTCGTGGGGGACCCCGGTGCTCAGAGTAGTTGGTCCCATGTGATGTCCCGTGTGATCAGGGATGGCCCTGAGATCTCCCACCGAGCAGCCTGGCCGTGAGTGAGCCACTGGGCGCTGACTGACCACGGTCCCATTGCAGATGAACCCGCGGTTGGACGGCTGTCTGCGGAGCTGGAACTGGGTGAACGGGGAGGACACGGCCATCCAGGAGACAGTGCGGGCCAACAGCCGCATGCAGTGCCTCTCAGCCATCGAGCCCGGCTCCTTCTTCCCGGGCAGTGGCTTCGCCGTCTACCGTCTGGACTACGGTGAGTCCACGGCCACCTCTGGCCGAGCTCACAGGCACCCGTCATGGCAGGGGGATGTGCTCAGTTCCAGGCAGGCAGAGGCCCCGTCCAGCAGGGCCAGGAGACAGTGAGAGGGGCCGGGCCTGGCGCTGCCGCTCCAGGGAGCAGGAGAGACCCCTCTGCAGGCCCCCAGGCTGGGCGTCAGCAAGCACCACTGCCCAGTGCATAGAGACCACGTGGCCCGCAGGAGGGAGGGCCTGTGGCCAGCACTGTCTTCCATACCGGTGACAGCCCCAGACAAGCGCCCTAGTCTGGCCGAACGGGCCACCGCGTGCCAGGACACCCCACAGCCAGGCCGGCTTGCACAGTTTGGCCGCCTCCGGCCAACGTAGCTGCGCCTGGGACCGGATGCACGCGTGTAGCTCTCAGCCCTGGCGCTCAGCCCGGCCGTGCAGGCAGCTCTGCTCTGTGCCGCCATGCGCCCGGACACACACAAACACAGGGACACACACACACAGCGTGGCCCCCCAGTTCCAGAACTCACGCCTCCGACCCGCTCTGTCTGTCCTCAGCCAGACAGGCACCACCCAGCCCGCCTTCCTCGGCCACACACGCCTCGCCACGCCCCAGCTTCCGCAAGCACATGCGGACACGTGCCTCATTCTGCGTCCATGTTCACATGGGCAGACTGCATGGTGGCTGCCTGGGAAGTTAGGCCACACGGGGGCTTGGCGGGGACAGCTGGTCCTCGGCCTCCCCAGCTCGAGTTCCGAGACCCCCTCGACAAGGGGTCCTGCCTCACGGGCCAGAGCATGGAGCACGCCGGTACATCTGGGCCACTCTCTGGGCCACCTGACCCCAGCAGTCACACCCCGGGGGCCCACACCAGCAGTCCCCACAGATGAGAGAAGTGTGCCCCAGGGAGAAGGCTGGACTGGGGTCAGCAGAGTGTGGAGAACTGACCCGGGTTCAGCCCGCAGGAGGGAGAGATGGGGACCAGTCCTCAGCACGGAGACCCACTGGCAGTTTTGCGGCACCAGAATGTAACGCAAGGTGAAGGCCCAGCCCCTCCCGCGTGCTGCGGCCCTGCGAGGGTGCCTGGCCTGTGCTGGTCACCAGCGTCCCCTCCTGACCCTCCCTCTCTCTCTGACCTGCCTGTTACAGTAGCCCTGACCTGGGGCACCGGGAGGCCGTGGGCTTGTACACGGGCCATTCTGGAAACCACTCCTCCAACAGCAGGTAGTCTGTCTGGCCCACACCTATACCTAATGAATTGAGACGATAACAAACACATATTCACCCAATCTATATGGGATATGGGTCAGGCATGCATGTGCACATGTACAACCACCCTGTACAGAATATGATGTGTGTACATGCATGTGTACTCTAATCTGTATAAGACGTGGCATATGTGTACATGCACACGTACCCTGATCCTCTACAGGACGTGACATGTGCATGTATGTGTACATGTACCCCACCCTGTACGGGACATGTGTTTGTGCATGCATGTGTACACACACCCTGTAAGGATATGATATGTGTGTGCATATGTACTCCCACCCTGTACAGGACATGATGTGTGTATACACTTGTATACTCACCTTGTATGGATATGGTGTGTATATGCACATGTGTACTCACCCTGGACAGGACATGTGTGAATGCATATGCCTGTGTACACCGCCCCGTATGGGATATGACATGTGCGTGTATATGCATGCCCATGTATACCCATATGCACATGCACCCCCCCGTACAGGATATGATGTGTGTACATGCATGTGTACATCCAACCTATACAGGATATGATGTGTGTATTTTCACCCTGCATGGGATATGGAGTTTGAAGGTGCACCTCTGTAGTACGTTTATCCTGTAAGGATATGGCATGTGTGGGCAGGAGGACGTGTATCCCCACTTGTATGGAATGTGAAACGTGCGGGCGGGAAGACGTGCACCACCCCCTATTCTGGATTTGGAGCACAAGCGTGTGCCCAAGCTCTGAGAGTTGCCTTGATGGCTCTGGTGCGTGCGCTGTGTGGCCTGGGGGTGGTGTCACGGTAGCTACCTCGCCCTGAGCCCAGAGCTCCCAGCCTTACAGCTCTGGGGCCCCACCACAGGGGATGAGGTCTCGTGCCTGTGCTTGTCTGTGACCGTCACGGGTGCCACGGCACCCAGGGGAGGAGAGGCCCCGCACAAGGAGAGCTCAGAGGGAGGCTTGCGTGGTCAGGAGCACAGGCACCCCCCAGCCTTGTGGGCCTAAGCCTCGTGTCCCAGAGGGCTGCTGTGAGCTGGCTGCAGGTGGTCACTGCAGGGGCCGTTCCCCGTCTCCCCGTGGTCGCCGCGGCTCTCCATCCGGGTCTGTGGGACTGGGTGCCACGTGCCGCTCACTTCTGCCATTGGTCGGTCCTGATGGCCTGCTGATGCGCCGCCTTCTTCGCAGCTTGGACGTCTGCGGAAGTCGGCACCGAGACCACCTGGGGAATAGAGATCGTGGCTCGGATCCGCCCTGCCACCGACACGGGGGTGTTGCTGGCACTGGTGGGTGAGGACCGCACCGTGGCCCTGTCGGTGGCCCTCGTGGACTACCACTCCACCAAGAAGCTCAAGAAGCAGGTAGCCGTGCCGGCCAGGCAGGGCAGCCCCCCCCGCCACAGGCTGCCCTCTGCCACGGAGTCTGAGTGCTGTTGGGGTCTCCTGCACCCTGGGGTCCGTCTCCCCCGGAAGGGCCGAGTGCAGGCTCCACGCTGTCCCCCCACAGCCCGGCCAGCAGCTGCTGCTTGGACTCCCTGCTCCCGGAGCAGCCCGGACTCTGTCTCCGTGGCACAGTGCTCATTCCCCCCAGCACGGGCCCCGGGTCACAGGGAGCACTGGAGTCTCCCAGCAGCACCCAGCAGGGGGCAGGTCATGTGGGGCACGTCAGAGCGTGATCCTGTCCCATGTCAGAGCGTGATCCCGTCCCATGTCAGAGCATGAGCCAGTCCCATGTCAGAGCATGATTCTGTGTCCCTGCGTGTTGTCAGAGCATGTGTCTGGCCGTGGAGCCCCACGTGTGTTCTGTAGCATGCTGGCTCTCTCTGGCTGGGCTCGGTGCTGGTGTCGCGTGCGGCCAGTTCTTTGGGCAAGAAGCTCCGCGTCTTTGTTCTTGGTCCCAGAACACCCGTGTTCTGTGGCCCGGGACTTGAGTCGCTGCGCCTCAGTGAGAGGTAGCCTCAGCTTTCTGTGGCCTCCTGCTAGAGCTCGCCAGCGCTCTGCCCGTGGGACACCTAGAAATAGCTGAGGCTTCGCTGTTCACAAGGCCACGGGTCACGCTCCTGGACAGCGCGCCCTCCCTCCCGCACCCGAGTGCTCACCGCCCTGCCCCCAGTGCTCACTGCCTCCCCCCACAGCTGGTGGTCCTGGCTGTGGAGAACGTCCCCCTCGTGCTGATGGAGATCAAGGTCTGTGACGGCCAGGAGCACGTGCTGGCTGTGTCCATGAGCAGCAGCCTGGCCTCCCTGGAGGTGGACGGCACGTGTGGCCAGCGTGAAGTGAGCCCCGCGGGGCTGCAGGAGAGGCTGGCCATCCTCGGGAAACACCTGCAGGGCTCGGTGCTCACCTACGTCGGGGGACTGCCAGGTAGGACGGGCGTCGCCTGTGCTGGGCGCTCCTGGACTTTGTGGGGAGCCGGTCCGGGTGCCCTCTGCTCTCGGCTTGGCTTAAGCGCCAGGGAGGACAGTCCCCGAGCTCCAGGGCCCACGGGAGCATCACAGGCCTGTAACCACCTGTGGGGGCTGGCCACGCGTGCAGGCGGGCGGGGGTGGAGAGGGCCCAGGATTCCAGGGCAGTGGCCCCCGGGCCCCCGCGCAGACGGCGTGGTGTGTCTGCAGTCTCCTCCTCCCGGGCGGGCACTGACCAGAGCCGGACCACAGTGCTCGGCGCCAGCCCATGGCCGGGGCTGGAGGAGGCAGGCGGAGGATCTGGTGGGCAGCACCATCAGGGCTCTGACGTGGCCTCATCCCCCCGCCCAGAGGTGCCGGTGACCTCGGTGCCCGTCACGGCCTTCTACCGTGGCTGCATGACGCTGGAGATCAACCAGAGGACGCTGGACCCGGACGAGGCTGCCCACAAGCACAGCGACATCCTGTCTCACTCCTGCCCCCCGGTCGCCCCCGCTGGCCCCTAGCCCAGTCAGGGAGGGGGCAGCCCACGCCGTCTCAGGGCCGGGCCGCCTGGAGCAGGACCCAGCCCCACCACGCCCAGCACCTGAGCACCTCAGCAGCACCCACAGACACAGAGACCGTGGGGAAGAAGTCTGTTATTTTTATTACCAAATGCTTCTTTCTGATTGGAGCGTTGGGGAATTAAATATTTACAGCCACTTTTTAACTCTGGCCGCCTCTGCTCCTGCATCCCTGGCTCCCAGAAGTGGGACGGGGGGGCGGCAGGGACGGGAGGGGAGGTGGGAAGCCTAAGGTCACAAAGGCCAGGGGTCAAGGACTGAGGTCAAAGGAAAGGGCTGGGGTTTGGGTCGGGGCACCCGGAGGTCACAGAGGCCAGGGGTCAGGGGGCTGAGGGTCACAGCGGCTGATGTCGGGAGAGCCTGGGGGTCGTCGAGTCGAGGCCATGGGGTTACAGGAGCTGGGTCTTGCAGGCCTGGGGTGGGGGGCGGGGATGAGCTGGGGGCCCGAGGGGCGCTCAGGCCCAGCCTGGCCCGCGGTGGCACAGGCCTTGAGCAGAGGGCTCCAGAGATGGCTCCAGTGTCGAGGGGCGGCTGACGGCCCCGGGACCTGGGCCCTACTGTCTGGCCGCTGCCGTCTGTGACCCCTGAAGTGCCGCATTGGGAGTTCCGAGAGGCTCTTGGTGAGCGGGGGAACAGGGGCCTGGGGCTGGGAGACCCCCACAGGGGACACCATGACCGTTCGGTCCTACCGGCACCTTGGACCTCTCCCCAGTCCCTCCTGGTACACAGCGCCCTCAGGTGGCTGTGTGCTGGGTCCCAACTACGGCCGGGAGTGGCGGGCAGCAGTGTGTGGGCGGGCGGGCAGGCCGGGATGCGGCGTCAGCGGTCCGTACTCGGGCAGGAGGGCTCCCAGCCTGGGTCCCCGGGGCTGAGAGGGGACGGTTCCGTTCCTCTGGGGGCTCCGTGCGCCTCCCTCAGGGCCCCTAGGCCATTTGGAGCGCCTGGCCCTCTCTCCAGCCTGTCTGTTGTCCTGCTCTGAGGCAGCTCTGGAATGTTCCTGAGGAATGTGTCCCTGGCTGCCGGGAGCTTCTTTGCAGCCAGCCCCATCTCGAGTCAGTGGGTGGCCAAGAGCAGAAGACACAGACGGGGCCCGAACCCAGGACCCGCGGGGATCAGAGTTGGCTCGGCCGTGTCTGGGAGGGGCACGGCTGCCCCGGGATCCTGACGCTCTGGGCAGACAGGCCGCCTCCAGGGTCAGAGACGAGCAGAGCTGTCACTCGCAAACGCCCGCGAGCCGGTGCCAGTGCAGAGGGCAGAGAGAAGCCTGGGTTCTTGCCGGGGTGGGAGGGGAGGAAAGAGGGGCCGGAGCCTGGAGGGGGCGGGTCCTACTGGGCCGGCCGGCAGGGGAGCCTGGAGCAGAGGGTCCATGGCCGGCCGGTCCGAGGAGGTGCTGCCGCCAGGTGGTTCAGGGAGAGAGTGACGCCTGGTCCTGCCTCTGCCTCACACACCAACCCCCACCCCCGTGGCCCCTCCCTCCCCAATGCTGCAGTGGGGGCCCAAGAGTCTCAGCCCTGCGTGGAGGCCACTCGGAGCCACGGCCTGCACACTTGGCCGGCAGGTTCAAGCCTCAGCGGAAGGTGGTGGCGGGCTCCGTGGACGGCTGGCCAGGCCAGGCGTGAGGGCTTCTGGTGGCTGCAGGCCAGAGCCTCGGAGGTCACTCAGGCCCCAGGCAGTGTCTCCAAGGTTGCCCATGGCTCCCCCCGACACATCCTTCCCGGTTCAGGTCCTGCCCTATGCCTCCCCGGGCTTGGGGTGGGGCAGCGGCCCTGGTTAAACAGGGGAGACCCCCCCAGCCTGTCAGAAGTGGAGGTACGGGGCCCCTGCAGGGTCAGACACTGCCCAGCCCTGGGGACAGGCGGGAACAGCAGGTTCTCCAGACAATGGCACAGCCCCGGCAGGGCTCCTGAGAGTGGGGGCCGCCTCTGGCCCACACAGGCGCCCGTGGGCAGTCGCAGGGGCTGTGACCCGGAGAGGCGGCCCCGAGGGCCAGGTGGACACAGGGCTCTGTGGGGCCGGGCCCACCCGCTGGGCCCCCTCAGGCTGGGCCCCCTCAGGCTGCAGTCCATGGGACTCCTGCTCTGCCTCTCCTCCCCAGATGGCGGAGAGGGGTGGGCACAGGCTCCGGGAACTGAGGCTGCTCGGAAGGGCGGGTGTCGGGGGCTGCCTGTCTCTTAGCGGGTTAAACGGGCCAGCCGTCTCTCTCCCACCCACCCCGCATCACGGTGCATAGGGCGGGGGCTTCTCCCCTGGGAGAAGGTGGGATGGAACATAGAAGGGGGCGTCAGGCGGAAGCACGCAGCTGGAACTGGACGGACGTGGCAGGCTCTCGGACAGGGAGAGGCCAGGGGCCAGCGAGATGGGGCAGTGACCAGAGGGCTGCAACCAAGTAGAAAGGTGACCTCAGACGCCGAGGTCACAGCTGCCGCGGGCACAGGCACACAGATGCCCCGCACCCAGCTCCTAGGCCCTTCTGCACCCCAGTCCCGCCCTCGACGCTAGCAGACACCAGCCCCTGACCCCTGCACTGAGTCACTCCTGGGGCCCGGTGCACCCAGAGCACCATGCTGAGAGGGGGCCCAGGTCCGTGCTGGACCTCCTGGGAGGCCTCTGTGGACTCGCCACGGGCTCAGTCTGCCGACACCTGTCTCAGCGTCCCTTGGGGGAGGCGGCTTGGCAGCATGGCTGACACTAAACCCACCGATTCGTGTCAGAAGACACCCTGCACCTTGGTGGGCTCATCCAGCCGGTCGAGGACGTGCCCCTCCCCACGCTGCCCCACGGGAGTCACTGCCCCTGGCCCTGGGCTGGTCACAGGCTGGCGGGCTGGGAAGACTTGGACTCTGCCACCTCACAGTGCCCGTCGCCACCCTCCACCTGTCTCACCATCTGTCCTTCCCCGCTTCCAGCTCTCCGTCCCTTCTCTCTGCCGTCCGCAGCCCAGGGGCCTCTCATCACCAGCCCGCCCCACCCCCGGCCATCCCTCGCTCCCCCATCTCTGCCCAGTGGTCTCCCATCTGCTCGCTCTGCCAGTCGCCTCTTATGCCCCCGTCCTCATGTCGCTACGTCTCACTCTGACTCCACCCGTAACAGACACTCTGGGGTCCTGAGGTGCGAGGGCATGCTGCAGGCACCTGGACTGCTGTTGAAGTGACGTCAGATTTCAGGGCACAGGTTGTGGATCAATACAGTTCTAGTTTTCCCCGTGTGCTGACGACTCCTTAAAGTGCTTTCCTTGAGTCTCAGTTTCTGAGGGTAAGAGTCGCCCTCGTGAAGCTGGTGTCAAGTCAGAGAGTTACAGTCCAGGCAAGACCTTCTCTCTGCCCCCCAGCCCCCACCCCAGTGCTCAGAGCCGACAACGCCAGCCTGTGGCCACACCATCCCCTCAGCCTGCCCCACGAGGCTGCGGTCTTCTGAAAGGACCTGCACAAGCTGCAGATAAGCCGGGAGCGTCACCTGCTCGGTTCCAGGGCGCAGGCCCACTGTCCCCAAACTGCCTTCGCTTCTCCTAGCTCACTCTCCTTTCTGATCACAAAAGGTACCTCCTACCACACAAGGTGCACGTACCAGTGAGCTGGCAGCTCTTGGCTCCAACCACACATGGAGCTACCCAGCCCCTGGCTGGAAGTGAAGAAAGCCACTGTGGTGTGTACAACAGACATGAGCAGTTGGCCATAAGCAAGGCAAAGTCACCGGGAGCCATGATGTAGGCACCACAGTCTCCAGGGGACACCACAAGTGGCCCTGGGTCGGCCACACAGACCCTGGGTAAATCATCACAGGCCACGTCATAACAACCACTAGAATGAATGAAACCACCACATGTCAACACCGTGGTGACAGAGTCAACGTCCTTGACCCCAGACTAAACCCCCAAGGGCCACAGAATGGAAGCCACAGGCCAGAGGGTGTGACACCGCGGACCACAGAGTAAGCGACAAGCATAGACTATGTGCCACCAACAACCAGCTGAGTGTATCGGCACAGCCCACAGGGTCAACTGCCACCGACCACGTAGTAAATGGTCACGGAAAATGGGGGAAACACCATAGACCACAGGACACACCACCACAGAGGGCCAGGGAGTGAATAGCCACAGACCACAGGGTAATCGACCAGGGAACGTGGAGTCACCTGCCCGCCAGGCCTCACCAGGCAGGCTGTCCCCAGTCACCTATCAAGTGAGCGCACAGACGCCCTGTCATGAGACTGAGTCAGGTCTCTGCTGGTGCTGAGTCCTGAAATCAGGCATGACGTAAGCTTCCAGAAGGTTCTCTTCTGACTGACAATGGAGCTGCAGTAACTCTCCCCGCTCCCAGCATGGAGAGTACTCCCTGCTGAGCGTGAGGGTCTCCTCCATGGCCAGGGTGGGGTCTCTCCCACTCCATGTGTGTTGAGCAGACACCTCTTCTCCCTGCTATGGGCAGGACAGGGCAGTCGCTCTCGGGTGGCAAGTCTGAGGGCTGCTGGCCCGCAGGTGCCTGTGTCGGCTGTGATGAGAGGGTGCCATGGCCAGGAGAGCGCCCAGGACCTGGCAGGTGAGGGGCTGGCACTGAGGGGGCCCATGTGGGAAGACTGGGTGAGAGGGGCCGGGTCAAGCTAGTCGCTGGTCAGGCCCCTCCGGAGAAGAACCATGCCTGGGCACTTGCTCTTCACAGGGTGAGCCTGGCAAGCATGGGGCACCCCCTGAGGGCCAAGAGGCCCTCCACAACACCCCCACAAACCCACCACAGGCTCTGCTTCCCCTCACGGTGATGTCACTTCCTCCTCGCGGTAATGTTCCTCCCCCACTGACTTCACGGCCCACTCACACTGACGTCACTACCCCTCGCACTGACGGCACTTCCTCCCACAATGACGTCACTGCCCTGCACTGACATCACTTCCTTCCCACAGTGATACCACTTCCTCCTCTCACTGACAGCACAGCCTCCTCGCACTGACGTCACTTCCTCCTCAGGTTGAGGTCACTTCCTCTATGGTAGCGTCACTTCCTCTCGCACTGACGTCACTTCCTCCTCGCACTGACGTCATTCCTTCTCCTGTGATGCCCCTTCCTCCGGCGGTAGCATCGCTTCCCCTTGCTCTGCTGTCACTCTTCGCTCCCCGACACCCTTCCTCCCTCCGCAGTGTCACTTCCTCCCTGGGCTGGACCCCTTCCTCCTGGCGGCACTGCTGGCTCCGCGGTGGCATGGCTCCCTCCTCGCAGCCTCTCGCTTCTTTGCGGTGTCTCACTTCCTCCCTCTGGCTCCCGGCAGAAGCCCTGAGATGTGAGTGGCCCCTGCCTGCCCTGCACAGGGTGTGTGTGTGTGTGTGTGTGTGTGTGTGTGTGTGTGTGTGCATGTGTGTGTGTGTGTCTGCCTCTGCCCTGTCTGTCGGGGTCCCAGGAGCGCTGGCTCGCTGTGGGGCCAGCTCCCATAGGGTTAGCAAGGGGTCCAGGACAGTGGCCCTGCCACAGTGGCACAGAGGCTGGAGAGGGAGTGCCCTGCGGCAGCCCCCTACCTGAGCCCCATCTCGGAGGACCTGCTCCACAGGGGAAGGGCAGAGGCCCTGCAGGACACAAGAGGGCCCCGGGTCCCAGGAGGCCACGCGAGACGCTCAGGCCAGGGCGTGGCTGAGGTTGGGAGAGCAAAGGAAACCAGACAGGGAGATGGCCCGCACGCCCAGTGCCACCTGCCCCACTGCCATCTGTGTGTCCCCTGGCCTCCAGCAGGACCCCTCAAAGCCTTCACTTTTTTTTTCTTTGCTTTTTTGGTCACACCTGGCGATGCTCAGGGGTTACTCCTGGCTCTGCCCTCAGGAGTTACTCCTCGTGGTGCTATGGGACACCAGAGGTGGAACGCAGGTGGGCCGCGTGCAAGGTCCTCCCCACAGTCCTGTCACTCTGCCCTCAGAGGCTTCGCCTTTTGCCTGCCTCTGCCAGGTGCAGCCCCCGGAGCCACCAGCAACGACCTCCCACAGGTGTGAGCCCCCAGCCCCCTGCAGAGCTCAGAGCCTCGTGGGCTCTGCCCCAGACCCCGAGGGGAGCCCCGAGGACCCCGACAGATGGGGCAGAGGCGGGCCACGGGGCAGGGTCCCGGGCTATCACTGGGAGCTCCCTACAATGAGGGTGTGGCCAAGTGGGACCCCCGACCCGAGCCGGAGGGAGAGCGGGCAGAGTCTGTGCCGTGGGCCGGAAGGACACAGTGCCGAGCCAGCAGGTGGGGGAGGGGCTCCCTCCCGGCCCTCCAGCTGAGCTCACGAGCCCATGTCTGTCCCGCTGCCACCCCCTGCTCTGGGAGGGCCCGTGTGGGCCGCCCTGGCTCTCAGCCCTGGGTGCCTACCTGGAGGGGCAGCGGGTAGGATGAGCAGGTGGGCAGTGCAGGCACCGGGCAGAGGTCTGGGTGGGCCAGAACCTGGTGGGCTGGGCCGTGGAGGGCCTGCGGGGAGCAGGCCAGGCCAGAGGCCAACTGGTTCCAGGGGACCTGCGGAGAGGAAGTCAGGCTGGAGACCCTGACCCCACGGCCCCCGAGCCGGCCCTGAGCCCAGAGCTTGAGGGCAGACTGCTGACCCTCCCCTGCGATGTGCCCAGTCCCCTCACCGGCCCCGCCCGACTGCCTCCTCCCAGCAGGTGAGCCCCCAGGCTCAGGGGCAGCAGGGGCTGTGGAGAGCCAGGATGCAGCCTTGACCCCAGCTCCGGGTGCGTCTTTGCAGGCAGCGGGCACCGCCCTCAGTAACTCCCCAAGGAAGGCCGGGTCCCAGGCTGTGATCAGTCCCCAGGCCAGAACTGGGCCCGAGTGGGAGGACATGCAAGGCTTGTCTCCGCCATTGGGCTGGGCTGAGGGCGGGAGGGAGGCGGGGGGGGTTGGGCTGCCGGGGGTGGGGGCTAGTGAGGGCTGGGCTGGTGGGGCCTGGGGTCCCAGGGCCTGAGCCTCAGGGCCGACCTCCCCCTTAGACTGATATTATAAACCTGGAAGTGACTCACCCCACCAGCCACATCCCAGGGCCACCCCTGAGATCACCAGGGCAGCCATGGGAGGACGCGAGCTGCCCGCAGAGGGGGACCTCCAGAGCTGAGCTTCAGGAGAGTCCAGACAGGGACTTGGAGGTTCGTGGCAGGCCCTGCAGAGCCCTGCCCGCCCCAGAGGGCACTCAGCCGCCCGCTGTGAGCTCCCAGACAGCTGTGCCCGCCTGTCCCGCATCCCAGACTTGCCACAGGGACCTTTGCCGGGGACACTTCGTCCTGCCATCGGGCCTCCCTGGGTGTGCGGGGACAGAACCAGCCCCACGCTCCCTGGACCCTCAGCCCTCCTGGGCATGTCCCTGGGTCCCGGCTCCCGCGGCCCAGAGCCACTCACCATGTCCTTGAAGGCGCCCAGGACGGCGGCCGTGGCGGCGCCCAGGAACAGGCCCAGCACATTGAGCACGGCCGAGGCCCAGAGCAGCCGGTAGAGGTGCAGGGCGTCCCCACAGCCGCGCACACCCACGAACTCGTAGTAGGGGAGGGGGAGCTCTGCGCTGCAAGGGACAGCCTGGTCACTGCAGCCGCCTGGGCAAGCAGGCCATGGCCGGGGGGCGGGGGCCCAGCTGGCGAGTGGTCTCGGGCCAGGAGCGCCAGCTCTACCTGAGTCTCCTGGAGCAGAGCCTGGCCCAGACCTGTAACCCAGCGGTCAGCAGGGACTGGGCTCTGGCCTGAGTCACCCAAGAAATGTGAGGGCATGTGGTGGTGGAACATGTACCTGTCCCAGGTGAGGGGCATGTACCTATGACAGGTGAGTGTTGTGTTCCTGTCCCAGGTGAGGGGGTTGTACCTGTCTCAGGTTAGGGGGATTTACCTGTCCCAGGTGAGTGGGGTGTACCTGTCCCAGGTGAGGGGAGTGAACCTGTGGCAGGTGAGGGGCATGTATCTATGACAGGTGAGTGTTGTGTTCCTGTCCCAGGTGAGGGGGCTTGTACCTGTCCCAAGTGAGGGGCATGTACCTGTCCCAGGTGAGGGGGATGTACCTGTTGCAGGTGAGGGTTGCGTACCTGTGGCAGGTGTAGAGGTCACAGCAGTAGCAGGTGTTACTCTTCACCTTCAGTTGGCACTTGCCATTGGAGGAGTGGCAGGTGACCTGTGACAGAGGACTCAGGCCTCCGATGTGTGCACGAGCCCAGAGTGGGTGCTGCCTGGGGCCAGCCCAGCAGCTCATCCATGCCAAGCCTGTGCCAGGCCCATCCCTCCCTCCCCCTGCCCTGCATGCCTCGCACCCGTCCCTGAGACTAGAGGGCCTCACTCCCGGGGAGCCCCGGGGCCAGCACCCCTAATGGCAGGGGGTGTCTGGCGATGTGCTGCCCTGGGGGAACCCTAGTTTCGACCCTCAGGGGTCCTCGCTGGAGACTCTCCAGCGGGTCCCTCAGCTGCCCAGACTCACAGAGCCCCAAGCCCCGGGCCTGGAGACATGGTTCTCTCTCCCCAGTGCTCCTCGGCAGCAAGGTGAGTGTGTGCCGACGTCTGGGACAGTGATACTGGCCTTGGGGGACCTGGGGGGGGGCTCCCCACACTCTGGGATCCGGCTCCAAAAGGTCCCAAGGGCAGAGCACCCACAACGGCCAGGAGCGGGGTCTCAGAGCCCCGGGGACCCAGGGAGTCGCGAAGCTTGTGGGGACCCTGCCCCTTCTCCACTGAGCTTTCACCAGGAGTCTTGGCACAGGGTCTCCTTCCAAGATCCAGTTTGACTTCTGGACACCCCAACATGGAGGTGGGAGCCCCTGAGCTTGAGGATGAGGGGCAGAGAGATGAGACGGGGCCAGCCAGGCCAGCAGGGCAGAGAGCACAGGCGCCCAGCCTGGCCCAGAGGGCAGGCAGCTGGTCAGACAGCAAGGGACTGTGGTCACGACAGGATGGGGCAGGAGGGGAAACTGAGGAAGGGCTGGGCTCAAAGAACCTAGGTTTGGAGGGGCATAGGAAGCCTCGCGGGCCCAGAATGCTGCCACAGCCGTGCTCACCTCTGCCTGGTACACACCCTGCAGGTGCCCTGCCCCGCTGGAGTAGAACTGGCACCGTCCTGCTGCAAGGGGACGTGGGTCCTGGGGACGAGGAGACGCAGAGGGAAGGTCCCGGCCATCTCTCCTGATACCCCCGTCCCTCCCCGTCCCTCATCTGCAGCTCCACACACCCTCGGCTCAACCCCCTCACCCGCGCCCCCCCCCACGCCAGCACCCGCTGCCACACTCAGCTCCCCACCATGGGGTGTCCCCACCCTGGGTCCCCAGAGTGTCCAGCCTTCAGCCTGAGGTGAGTGAAGGAGCAGCACCACCAAGGGACCGTCCAGTCTCATGTGGTCTCTGCGAGCTGCTGCCCCGCGGGATCAGCACTTGTGAGCGCCCCCTTGAGACCTGGTCCCAGGTACCCCCTCCGCTTGCTCAGCCCCCGGGACCACCGCACCCGCCCCACGCTGTTGCTCTGGCTCAGGACGTGAGAAACCTGGTGACATCCTCAGTGCGGCAGGAGCCGCCCCCAGGGCCGCCGTTCTGGGTCCCCGCAGCGTCCTCCTGCACAGACCGAGAGGAGAGCGCCGAGCAGGCGGCCGAGGGCGGCGTGCACAGCTCCCGCATGCCTGAGTCTGTGAACCCGCTGCGTTCCCCGAGTGGGCGTGTACGAGAGTACAGGACGCCTCTGTGCAGGACACGTTCGCTCTCTGTGTGTCTGTGCGTGTGTCCTGGGTGCTATGTGTGTTGATCCCACACACATGTGTGCTTGAATAGGCATGCTCATGTGGGGGTATGTGTGGGCGTGTGTGAGCATGTGTGGCCATGTGTGAATGTGGGTCGGCATGTGTAGAGTGTGTATGAGCCTATGTGAGCGTGTATGAGCATTGTGAGCGTGTGTGGGCATGTGTGAGCATCCGTGGGCACATGTAAGCACATGTGGGCATGTTTGAGCATTGTGAGCGTGTGTGGAAATGCGTGAGCACATGTGGGCATGTGTGAGCTTATGTGAGCATGTGTGGGCATGTATGAGTGTGTGTGGGCATGTATGAACATGGGTGGGCATGTGTGAGTGTGTGTGAGCATGTTGGGCATGAGTGAGCGTGTGTGGGCGTGTGTGAGCATTGTGGGCATGTGTGGGAATGTGTGAGTATGTGTGGGCACATGTGAGCATGTGTGGTCATGTGTGTGTGGGGGCATGTGTGAGTGTGTGTGTGAACCTGTGTGAGTGTGTGTGTGAGCATGTTGGGCATGTGTGAGCATGTTGGGTGTGTGTGAGCATGCGTGAGCATGTGTGAGCTTGTGTGATTATGTGTGAGCATGTGTGAGTGCGTGTGAGAATGTGTGGGCATGTGGGGCTCCTGCAGGAGCCAGGACAGGAGATCAGGGCATGAGGGGAGAGGCCGAGGTCTGTGCTGGCCAGGTCAGGCGAGAAGGTGACCAGGAAGTTCCAGCAGGGGTGCCTCAGACTCACCATGTGCCGGGCAGCAAACACGCCGTCCACAACAGCACAGCAGAAGGCAGCTGCCACGCCAAAGCTGATGAAGATGATGGCGGCCACCAGCTGGGAAGAGACGGAGCAGTGTGGGGGCCAGTCCCACCCACGTCCCACGAGGGAGGCAGGCGAGGTGTGCCCCTACGCAGCTGGTCTAGAGTCCCTGCGTGGCCCCTGGTCCCACCCTCTTTTGTCCCTTGTCCCTCTGGTGTTCGGCCTAGGGTGGCCCAGCCCAGGCCAGCTGTCCCCTGCGGAGCAGACGAGAGGGACTGGTCAGCTTGACCAGTCGCTGTCCCAGAGCCCGAGAGGAGGCCGCTGTCCCATCCTCTGCCCCTCCGACATTCAATCTGTTCTGCACAGAGACTTGGGGGGACCCCAGGGAAGGGGCCCCGACAGGCCTTCCCAGCAGGTCAGACCAGTCAGGCAGACACCTCTCACTCCCTCCCTCACGGCTCTGTGGCTTCCTTCGACTTGTTTCCTCTTCAGACAGCTGCCCTCAGGTGAAAGTTCCTTTGCAAGACAAGGGCCGGTGTCCCACCCAGACCCTGAACTCCTCTGCCCAGTGTGCCTGGCTGGGTCCAGTGGCCATGCTCCCCTCCCAAGCGCTCAGGCATCAGGAAGTGACAGGTTGGTGCTGGCCCCTCGGGCCCCCAGGTGCCAGCTGCTCAGGCCATCAGCCTGGGAAGGTGGGGTGGTCAGGGACCAGGCACCCCACGCTGTCCCAGCCGGCCGGTCCCCCAGAACCAGCCATCTCCACAGTCCGCTCACGCCCTGGCCAGGAGCAGCTCCCCAGTCCTGGCAGAGACGGGCATCCAGCAGGGGACATCGGGACAGGCAGGAGGGCTGGCTACTCTGGACTCTGGGCTCTCGTGTGCAAAGCGGGCTGAGGGTCAGCACCTGTGCAGTGAGTGGACACACGGCACTGCAGGGCACACTGGGCGCAGGGAGGGGCTGCATTCTGGCCACTCATGGCACAGCTGGGCAGAGGGGAGTGGTGATCTCCGTCCCACCCGGGGCAGTTACGGGGTCTGTGTCCAGCCCGGCCAGTATGGGGTCTGTGTCCAGCCCTTCTCAGGAGGCCCAGGTCACCTTGCACTCGGCCACCATCCCACAAATGAAATCTTTGATTCCAAACAGTGAAGGTCGTCCTGATAAGCCGAGGAGGACGGGGTGGGGGACGTCGGGTCCCTCGCGGCTCCCCGCCTCCTGTCCAGACCAGGACCACAAGGTCACAGCCATCCTGACCAGGGTGGGACACGGGGTTCCTGTCCCTTCCCCAAGGACCCCGCAGCTGGAGACGGGCTCTGGCGGAGCTCCAGGTCTCTGTAGCAGATGCAGGGACGCAAGGGCCACCGCCTGTGACCGTCCACAGCATGGGACAACCAGGAAGGGCGTCAGTGGGAGGCAGGGGGGAGGGGGGCGGGGGTGGGGAGCCAGTGACAGGCTTGTCTCTCTCTCCACCCAGTGTCCCCAGGGAAGAGCCCCGGCCTCTGCCCCAGTGCAGGGTCACTGGGGACTCAGAGGGACACGGCTTCCCAGGTGCAGTGGAGGCCCCTCCCCTTCCTCCCGCATGTGCCCTCCCCCTCCCCCACCCTGTGTGCCCCCGCCCCTGCAGGAGCTGCCCGCCTCACCGGCCCTCTCACCATCTGCCTTCTGTTCTCCACCAGGTGGACGCCAAGGATCCCCAGGAAAGAGCCAAAGCCCAGCTAGAGGGAGGGGACGGAGCACCATGAGGGGGTCAGACCCTCATGTCCTGCAGGGGTCTCTCCGCACAGGCACGGGCCAGGGTCACAGTGGGTGGGACCCCAGTACCCACAAAGGGCCCCAGAGGGACTGGTGGACCCCAGCCCTGTGCCTTCTCCAGCAGAGGGTTGGGCCTCACCGGGGGTCACCACGCCCGCCTCCCCAGGACCCCCCAGACATGGCAGCATACCAGATGTCCCGGAGTGACCCGTGAGGACTCTCCGAGGGCCAGGCCTGCACACCTGACACTGAGGGCCCCTGAGTCAGCACAGCCCCCTTGGGAAGACCCCTCCCCCGAGAGCAGTGCCACCCGTTGGTCCTGTCACCTGAGCGTCTGTGTTCTGCCCTTCAACTGTCCCTATGTCCTGTCACCTGAGTGTTCCAGTGTCTGTGTGTCTGAGTGTCCTGTCACCCATGAATCTGTGTGTCCCGTCACCCAGTGCTCGTGTGTCTCTGAAGAGCATACAGGCTCCGTGTGTGGGGACAGTGGCTCTGCTCCCCCCCAAGGCCCCGGTCCTCCTTCCAGGCAGGGTGGCAGCACCCCTGAGGAACAGCCCGGCCCTCGCAGGGAGGACTGGCAGTTTCAGGGTCCCCGTCACCCACGCCATCACCTGGCATCCCTCATGGCCCCGCTGGCCCACCCGGCCCTCTGGCCACACTCACAATGATGCCCGGGTAGTAGCCGCCCACAGACACGTTCTCTGTGCGGGTGGTGGCAGCGAGGCCAATGGTCAGGATGAGAGTGGACACGGCCAGCAGGGCCAGCACCGACCACAGGGTTGTCTTCTTCCTTCCAGCAAACCCTCCTGAAAGCACAGGGGGGGGGCAGTGCCCGGTGCCCGGCTCCTGTCCGAAGCAGCTGGAAGAGCTTCCGCAGCCTCAGCAAGGCGCCACCCACCAAACAGAACCCGGGGACCCTCTCTCCCACTGCCCGGTGAGATACGGCTGAGGCCCAGCAGCCACGATGCCCCATGAGGGACCCGGCAGGACCCACAGCCGCAGGCCAGGGCCATAACACACCCTGAGGCAAGGCCTTGAGGCACTGCTGGGGCAGAAAGTGAGCGGGAGGGGCCCCTTGCCAGAAGGGCATGCTGCCCCTGCCCCTGCCCGTGGCCCCAGACACACCCGCTCCTTCCCGCCGAGAGCAGCAGCAGCGGCAGGAGGGAGGCCGGCAGGGCCACGCTCCACGCGCCCGGCGCTGGGCTCCGCAGGGCCTGGACTCCAGCAGCACAGTGGGTGGAGGGCAGCACACACTCCCCCATGTCAGGTCCACGGCCAACACATGTGCTCTGGAATGCCATGCCCACGTGAGTCCTTGTGTGTGTCACGTACACATGCTTGCATGAAGGTGCCACTGCGTGTGTTGTGTGATCACCTGTGCCCAGTGTAAACACATGTAAAAGATGCATGTGTGTGCTCACACGTGTACATGAACGTCTGCCTTCATGTGAATGCAGTCTTGCATGTGTGAGCATGCATGCCAAGTGCACTTTGTGTGCGTGGATGGGGCTGTGGCAGCGGTTGTATGGCTGTGTTGGTGTGTCGTGTGTGGGGGGGGACTGGCACCCCCTGGTTCGATGGCAGGCCTAGCCACACACACCACCACCACTGGCCGCAGGGCTCTTGGCCGCTCGAGGTCAGGCCAGAACAAAGGCCAGCACTGAGTGCTGTCACACAGGAGAGCGTGGCCCCCTGGGGCCACACGCCCACTGCGGGCTGGAGGATGCAGCTGCTCAGCCCTCTTGGCTCCTCCCTTTCCCCGGAAGACCCCTGAGCCCCTGAGCCCCACCTGGGACACGGATCAGGCTGTTGGCCACCCAGAGACCCCAGCCCCGTCCCAGGCAGGGCCGTGGACGCAGCCGGGTCGGGTGGTCCCAGCACGAAGCCTGAACCCTGTGGTGGCTGGCCTGGCCCTGCCCCCTGTCTCAGCACCCATCCCCACCTCCCTGCTGAGATGGGCCCCCAGCCCAGAGAGCGACACCCAGGCCTCTGGGTGTCAGCCGAGCCCGGCCGTCGATGGGGAGCAGGGCCGGTCCCGGGAGCCACAGGGACCAGCCTCTTCTTTTTATTTTGTTATTTTTGTTATAGGGACCAAACCTGTTGATGCTCAGAGAACTCCTGGCTCTGTGCTCAGGGGTCACTCCTGGTGGGCTCAGGGGGACACGGGGGATGCCAGGAACCAAACCCAAGTCGGCGCGTGCAAGGCCAATGCCCTCCCCTGTACCATGCTTCGTCTCTGGAGCCCACCTGGGCACTCTCCGGGTCACGGCAGCCCCTGCAGGCAGGACACCTGAGCCGATCCCGGGCACACTCACGTAACCGAGCCTGTCCCGGGGGTTCTGAGGGGGCAGCAGCGCCCAGCACAGGTGAGGGCAGAGCATGGGGGCCCGTGCAGGCCAGGCCAGACCTCGGGAGGATGAGCTCATCGCGGGGCCTCTGGGGGCTGAGTGGCTGGGGCAGCCGACCTGCCGGCACCCGGGGCTGCCCGGTGCGAGTAACGGTCAGCAGGGACATGGCCGCCCTGCCTGTCCCACAAGCAGGTGGCTCCTGCCAGCTCCCGTCTAATGCTGCACCTGCTCGGGGGCCCTGCCAGAGGCTCGGGGGGAGGCCTGGGGGCAGCGAGGGGGAGGCTGCTGCTCTGTGCTCCCGTCAGGCGTGAGCAAGCCCTGGCGACACGGAGGCTTCCCAGGTCCAGGCTGGGCCTTGAGGCCGGACTCCAGTGGCCCCCGGGGGCTCCCACCCCCGCTCTGGGCCCCCACCCCCCTCGGCCAGCTCTCTGGCTACAGCTGCCTCAGCGCCAAGACTAAGGCTGCTGCCCACAGGGAGGAGGGGGGGAGAGGAGGGCAGGAGGGCCCAGGGCCTTCCCGGGAGCCTCACCTGTCCTGTCCAGCAGGGCCAAGTGCCCCGGCTGCGGCTGGGGCACCACGGGGCGCTGCATCCCGTGGCTGGGGCGGGCACCTGCACCGGGCAGTCAGCTGTCCCCTGCCAGCAGCAGCTGGGGCTGCAGTGACGAGTCTGGCAGATGGCCCCGCCTCTCGCTGCCACCACCCTCCACGCACCCCTCCCGCCCCAGCCCTGCACCTGCTCACTGCACCGGGCGCCCCCACCTGTGCCTGCAGGAGACCGGTCCGTCTCCGCGGGGCTGCCCCCACCTCCCTGCTGGAGGCGACACAGCACGCCCTGCAGCTCCACGGGGCCGCATGCGTGTTGTGAGCCTCTGCCCCACGAAGTCACACGCGTGTCGTAGGCCTCTCCTCTACCCAGGGGGCTGCACGTGTGTCGTGAGCCTCTGCCCCACGGCGTTGCAGGTGTGTCCGTGAGCTTCTGCACGGAGGGCGGGGCACTTCAAAAGGGCTGAGCGTGTGGAAGCTGTGCCCACCGTTCTGAGACCCTCTCCCACAGAAGGGGAGCCTGGAAGGGTCCTCGGAGCTCAGGACAAAGCAGCCAGCTGTGGAGGCAGGACAGGGGTCTGGGTAGGTGTGTCTGAGACCCCCAGTTCTCAGGCTGAGCCAGCCTGCCCACCTCACAGGCCGTGGAGGGAGTCTGTAGATGGCCCCGCTGGGCAGGGTGCAGGGTGCAGCGCAGAGGGAGCACACACGTACACACAAGCATGCATGCACCCACACGCACATACACATGCATACGCACACACATGCACACACATATGCACACACGTGCACACACACACACACGTGGGCTCTGGGCATCAGCTGTACGAGAGCAGAGTCCCCACAGGCCAGCAGCAAGCGAGCCCACGGCCCCACATGGTGTCGGGCGAGACCAGCCTTGGGGACCCGCCTGCAGTGTTGGGCATCTGAGGAGGCCACAGCGCAGGACCGGAGCCCCACCCTGGCCTAAGCTGGCCCCCCGCGGCCTGCCGGGGACCATGGAGAGACCCCACAAGCCCATCAGGCCCTGACACTGGCCAGGAGCAATGGAAGAGCCGTGTGAGAGGGGCTCAGGGTAGGACAGAGAGGGCCACAGGACGGGTCAGCAGGGCCATGTCCAGGGGCTCCACGTGGCCCCAGGGGCTGGGACTTGGTCAGCAGAACTGGGGGGCTGACGGCCAGGACCCGCCAGCTGGGCCTCACCTGCCTTCGTGTCCCCTCTGTGGCTCACCCAGCACCTCTGGGCTTCAAGGACAGCCGAGAGGCAGGGCGGGGAGTGCCAGGCTCCCCGAAGCAGCACCCAAGCAGGCACGCAGGTCCCACTGCAGGGCCTGGTGCCAGGGCCAACCCCAGAGCGGGGCCCTGTGGCTGGCTGAGGCCTATCGTGCCGCTGAATCTGCGTCTTTGTACAAAGAAACGACTAGAATGTTCACGTAATGGTGCAAGTACAGGGCTGCCCCGTGTTCTTCCCAGGGAGCGTCCAAGGCTGCATGCAGGTCTGGAGGGGGGCGGGGCAGGGTCCCTCAGGGCGGCGGGAAACCTGGCTCACTCTGTGTGCCCGCACTGTTCAGCCCCACAGAGGAGTTACATGACAGGGACACATATGGACTCAACCTTGTTGGTATGCACAGAACACAGGTGAGTTTGATCACGCATGCACGTGTCATCACACATGACCACATACTCAATTATGTCAGTGCACACATGTCAACCCATGTGGCCACTGCAGGCATGTGCACACACATGGTTACACACATCATCATGCACTGACACGTGTGTATTAGACCATATTGGCACATGTGAGGTACACACAGGCTTGTTTATGTTGGCACACATGTGAGCACATGCTTTGCTCACTGGCAGTGCACATGCTGGCATGCCCTGGCGCACAGGTGCATGCATTTACTCATGTGCACACTCCCCAGAGGGCCCTGAGCGAAAGTCTATGTGATGCCATGCCCAAGGGACAGTGGGGCTGGGCAGGGCCTTCTGGTCCTCACACATCACTGATGCCTGGCACTCACACAGCATTGGCCGCCTCAGTGACCAGTGGCCCTCTGCTATTTTGACACAGATTCGGGGGACATGGGCAGCATTTGAGGCCAGTGCAGGTAATGACTAGCCTCCACTCTCCTCAGAGCCCATCCTGACCCGGGGCCCTTTCTGATATGGGATCACTTCCTGATCCGCAGATCCCTTCCTAATCTGGGGAATCTCTTCCTGATCTGGGATCCCTTTCTGGTCTGCAGATCCCTTTCTGATCTGGGATCCCTTCCTGATCTAGGAATTTCTTACTGATCTGGGGACCCCTTCCTGATCTGGGATCCCTTCTTGATCTAGGGTCCTTCCTGATCTGTGGATCCCTTTTTGATCTGGGATCCCTTCCTGATCTGGGAACCCCTTCCTGATCTGCAGATCCCTTATTGATCTGGGGACTCCTTTCTGATCTGGGATCCCTTCCTGATATGGGACCCCTTACTGATTTGGGGACCCCTTCCTGATCTGGGGATCTCTTCCTGATCTGGGGATCCCTTCCTGATCTGGGAACCCATTCTGACCAGGACTCTTCCTCTTTTCTGAGACCCCCTCTTGGGTTCAGAGCATGCGTGCTCTCCTGTGCTTGGGCATGCATATGCACATGTACTGGTAAACACATACATGCGTGCACACGTGTACATGCACATGTGCACACAATGCCCATGCACAGGTGCACACACAGCTTTCTGTCCTCTGCAACAAACACTGACAAAATGAACAATCTTCCCCCAGGCAGGCAGTGAGGGAGGCCCTGCCCGGACCAGCAGGTCTGCCCTGGTTTGGACCCTGCATCCACTGCTGAAAGATTCAGCACATTGCTGCCAGCCTGGGCACACGTGAGCAGAGCCCAGCCCCGGGGGGCACCCGTGGGAGCAGGACTGTGAGGGACCGTGGGGACTGTGGGGACCGTGTCCGTGGGGACATGTGGGCGTGAGCGGGACTTGGGGAGCTATGATGTCTCAACCAACTGGGCAGAAAAGATCAGCCTTGTCAGGACCACAGATTCCGTGACAACTCTACTTCGAATGGAAATTCAAAATACACCAGCGGCCCCAGAGACTCCCAGTCCAGACCGTTGCTCTTTCTTATGAGGGGGCGTGGGCCGGGTCCACACCTGGTCCATCAAGACATCTTGTAGGATGAGTCTGGGCCTTCTGTGCAGTGGCCTAGGCTGGCTTCAGACAGGGAGAGCAGAGTGGGCCCCTGACCCCAGTGTCTGTCCTGTGCTCAGGGCCCAGTGTCTGTCCTGTGCTTGGGGCCCAGTGTCTGTCCTGTGCTCGGGGCCCAGTGTCTGTCTGTCCTGTACTCGAGCCCTGGTGTCTGTCCTGTGCCCGGGGCCCTGGGGGCTGTCCTGTGACCCAGCCAGAACTGGCATGCATGAGCAGACAGGGCCCCAGGTTGTATTCGCTGGCCCTCAGAGGGCCTCGAGGACCTCGCCCACCCTGCCCAGTGCCATCCAGGACCAGTCCTGGAGCAGAGCAGAGCGCAAACAGAAGCAAACTCCGGGGCCGAATGTGATCCCTGAAATAATCCCAGTCATGAATAATGCAGGCGGGCGGAACAGGTGCTGGGCGGCAGCGGCCCTGCCACTTTGTTCCAGGAGCCCAGCGGGGGTGGGGCCAGATTCAGTTCCGAGGTGTAACGTGGCCCTAGGAGGCAAGCACCCGCTCCTGTGAGAGTGAGCGTCTCCAGGCCAGCCTGAGGTGGCCTTCTACGGGTCCCTGATGCAGAGGCGCGGCTGAAAGGGGAGCCTCACGCTCCTGAAATATTGATGTGCCGGCGGCGTCCGGAGCACAGGGACAGGGAGGCAGAGGGCGAGACCCGCTGGACAGAGACAGGCACAAAGCCCCAAGGAGGGAGTGGGGCTGAGCTGGGACACTCCCTCTTGCCAGTGGGTGGGAGAGGCAGGGGGACCCCCCAGCCGTGGGCTCCCGCCTCGGGGCCAGCTCTCCCGCCCAACCACACTGCCTGGCAGGCTACAGAAGTGGCCACATGGGCCCGGCCATCACGGCGCCAGTCTCTAACCCCATGGCCTCTGGCTAGGACAGCAGACACAGCCCCGACTTGGAGGTGGAGGCCGCCTCCTCCACCCCCACCCCCGTCATGTCAGCGGGCATCTGCCCGTCCGCCCGCCACACGTTCAGCTCCCCGAAGATGCCCGTCTCGATCATCTCCTGCTGCCAGGGGATGCAGCAGCTGCCTGTGGCAAACTCCTGGAAGAACTCCGTGTCGCTCGCGTCCAGAACCACCCCCTTGACAGTGGAGAAGGCACCAACGTCCTGGATGTTCTTGGCATAGACAGTCCTGGAGTCCGGGATGAAGGGCGGCTCCAGCATCCCTGCAACAAACAGGGACACACGTGACAGCGTGTGGTGTGACAGCGACCTGGCAGGACATGCCCCTGCCCCACGGCCACGGCACGGCCTCTGCCCCTGACCTCGGCCGGGGCCTGAGGGAAGGCACAGGCAGACACGTGCACTGTCACCCTGTACACGTAGGACCACGTGGGCGTGAGCGCACGTACACACAGAAGGGTGTGGTTATGTGCACATGTGTCCACACAAACTCAGAGTGTTCGCAATGCAGTGTGTGCAGATTTACACACGAAAACACAGGCACACACACACTTGAACACGGGCACACTCATGCATGTCCATGTACACACACATACATGTCCATGCACAGGTGCACACGCTGCTTCCTGCCCTGCACAACAAACACTGACCAAGTGAAGGGTCTTCTCCCAGGCAGACAGTGAGGGAAGCCCTGCCGGCCAGGGCACCAAATGCCAGCAGGTCTGCCCTGTTTGGACCCTACACTCACTGCCAGAAGATTCAGCACATTGCTGCCAGCCTGGGCATGCGTGAGCAGAGTCCAGACCCGGGGGAACCAGTGGGAACAAAACTATGAGGATGAGGATATGTCTGTGGGGACCGTGTCCATGGGGGCATGTGGGAGCTGTGAGTGGATGGCCAGGGCCCTGCCCTGGTCTTCTTTTTTTTTTTTTGCTTTTTTTGGGTCACACCCGGCAATGTTCAGGGGTTACTCCTGGTTCATGCATTCAGGAACTACTCCTGGCTGTGCTCAGGGGACCATATGGGATGCTGGGGATCAAACCAGGGTCGGGCCGCGTGCAAGGCAAACGCCCTACCTACTGTGCTATCACTCCAGTCCTGCCCTGGTCTTCTGTGGCAGCACGGCCACGTGAGTAATCCAAGGGCCAACAGGTCTGCCGCGCCCCCACCCGCCAACGGTACCCGCCCCCGCCCCTGCCAACAGTACCCGCCTCCAGCTGCCTCCAGCGGATGTCCTGGAAGAAGGGGTGTCCACGCAGCGCGTCACAGCTGCCATCGCGGAAGCCTGGCCGCTGTGCCGGCTCCCTGTCCAGCAGTGCCGTGCACAGGTCCCGGCAGGCGGGGCTGAAGGTATCGGGGAACTGCACGGCCGCTCCCAGCACCCGCTGCTTCAGCTCCTTGTTGTCCACCTGCATGTCCATGGCCCTGAGCGTCAGGCCAGCCCCCTGCCCTCCCTGCTGGGCGCCTGAGAGCCCGGAGCACCCCAGGGAGACACTGGCACGGGGGTCCCCCACCCTGGAAGTAAGCGTGGGAGGACTCAGAGTCTCAAGCCAGCCAGAGCCGGGGCCGGGCCTCTCCAAGCCTGTGGCTGCACCTCCCCCGCAGCACCCGCCCGGCGCAGGGACAGATACAGGACAGGGGGCTCGGGGGGACAGTGGGGAGCCTGCTCAGGGAACAAGGCCCCTGGGTTCCAGCAGACGGCAGAAGGGACCTCCCACCCAACCGGCCATGGTCCTCCCTCTACACCCTGACATCCACTCTGCTGGTGACAGCTTGCTCAGCGTCTCTGGGGCCCACCTACCTTCTCTCCACGGGCCCGGAAGGGTCCCCTGGCTGCCATCATCTCATATAGGGTGACCCCCAGGGCAAAGTAATCCACAGAGAAGTCATATTCCTCCCCCAGCAGCAGCTCGGGGGCCATGAACCCTGCAGGCACAGAGCACAGAGCACTGGAGACTGACACAGAGCCCAGGGGCGGGGGGGGGGGGTCACAACATGCAGACCAGGTGGCCGCAGCATAGAAGGTGTCGGTAAAGCACCAACAGGCCAGAAGCACAATCCACCGGAACGTAGGCAGGAGCCAGAACAGGGAGGGCATTGGCCTTGCACGCGGCCGACCCAGGTTCCATCCCCGGCAGCCCATATGGTTCCCCAAGCACCGCCAGGAGTTAATCGTGAGTGCAGAGCCAGGAGTCACCCCTGAGCATTGCTGGGTGTGACCAAAAACTCCCCACTTCACCCCCAAAAATAAAATACAGAGCAGAGAGAATAGCCAGGAACTTGTCCAGGGTGCACATGGCATGCGTGACGGCAGGTGAGTACCCCCTGGCCGTCACATGGGCAGGCCCAGTCCCAGCCCCAGCTGCTTTACTGTGACCCTCCAGTCAGCTGCCTCCCTCTATACCAGAGTGAGAGCAAAGGCAGGAGGTGGGGGTAGCAGAATGCTGTGTGCACACTTATGCATGGACACAGAGATGTATATACACTCTGTGCACACACAGACATGCATACAGGCCCATGCATGCTCGGACATGTGCACACTCATGCGCACAGACATGTGCACACACTCATACCCAGGCACACACAGACATGCACACACAGAGAGATGTGCACTCACCCATGCACAGACACACAGATGCTTGCACATACAGACATGTGCACATACTCATACACACACAGACACATGCACACAGGAATGTGCACACACTGAGATACGGACACACAGACACATCCACATGCAGACATGTGCACATACTCATGCACACAGACACATGCATACAGTCATACACAAGCACACAGACCTGTGCATACACTCATGCAGACACACGTACACACAAACACGTGCATAACTCTTGTACTCACAGACATGTGCACACACTTGTACATAGGCACACAGGCACATGCACACACTCATACATAGGAACACACAAACCCATGCACACCCATGCACAGGCACACCGAGACGTGTACACACTCATGCACACAGACACAGGCACACACTCATGCACACACAAACACAAGTACACGCAGATATTTGCATGCACTCATAGAGACACATGAACACACTCATGCATACACAGACATGTACACACAGACGTGTCACATAGACATGTGCCCACACTCATGCACACGCAGACACGTGCGCATGCTCATGCACAGTAGCATCTGTTGCATACACACTTGTCCAAGGGCAGCCCCTTTCCCGCGAAGGCCTCCCTTTGTGCTCCACCCAGGCGCAGGTGGTGGCCTTCCGGGTCACACTGGAGTACAGCAGCCCCATGTCTTCGGGTCTGCCCTGCGGTGCACTGGTCACCGTGGGCTGCGGCCAGCAGCCACACTGGCCTGAATGCCCACTCAGCACTGATCTTGAGACTCAGGCTCAGGACAGAACTGCTGCCTGGCCCGACACCAGGACGTGGGCATCCCTGTCGGACATAGGTCAGGACCAACACGGCCGTACACCAGGGCTGGCTTCGTTCCCACCAGGGGTCCATGGGCCAGGGAACCCAGCCTCCCCTACCCGTGCTCTCAGCCCGTACCTGGGGTCCCTGCATAGCCCTTGGTCTTGGTCTGCCCCTCCTGCAGCTCCACGGCCAGCCCAAGGTCTGAGATGCGGACATTGCCTGGGAAGCAGACAGGGCTCAGGTCACAAGCAGCTCCAAGGAGCAGAGGCACAGGGTCTCTGAGCCTCAGGGCGAGGGGGAGGATGAGGGAGAGCAGAGGGGAGGGGCTGGGCGGGGTGGGGGTCCCCACCGTCCTCGTCCAGGAGCACGTTCTCGGGCTTGAGGTCACGGTACACGATGGCCCTCTGGTGCAGGTGCTCCAGGCCGCTGAGGATCTGGGCGGTGTAGAAGGCGGCGCGCGGCTCAGGGAAGCCGGGCTGCTCCTCGTTCACGTTGTAGATGTGGTACCTAGCGGGGGGAGAAGCCCCGCGTGTCCTGCGCTCACTGACCTCCTCGGCCGGTTCTCCCTGTGTGGCGGGTAGGGACGGCACCGACCCAGAGCCCGCAGCCCACCTGGGCAGGGAGGCCCCGCTGCCCCCTCACCCCGGGGAACGACCTCCCGGCTTCCCTCCCCAAGAAAGGAAAGATGGTAGCTGGCCCCACAGTGCCAGGACATGAGGAATGTGGAGGGCTGCATCCCGCTGGGGGCACGGGCCAGGCTCCAGGCTCTGGCGCATGGCCAGTGCAGCACAGCTTGTCCATACGGCGAGTGCAGTGTGGGCTGGGCGCCCTGGGGTGGGATGGAAACGTGGGCTATAGAGCAGAGAAGCACCGGGCAGATCAGCAAAGTCAGGGCTGTATGGAAAAGCCAACACTGAACAGCACCGGTCAACAGAGCAGGGGGCAGAGAGCAGAGCACGGCAGCACCTGCTGGCATGTATGCGGGTGCGAGTGTGACACTCAGCACAGCCCTGCACAGCAAAGGCAGTGAGTGGAGGTCAGTCCCCGAAGCTCCTCAGAGGCTAATTCGGTTCACAGGGCACAGGACGGTATGAACTGCCCCTCTGTGCCCGGGTAGTGAAGCAGAACAGAGAGGGAGAAAGAACAGTGTCACAGCACCCTGCGGCAGCAAGGTGAGACCATGCCCAGCCCGGCCCATGGGATCGTGAGAGTGGGGCCGTGTAGTGGGCATGGTGCATGAGAGAGCGCGGGGCACACGCGTGGAGCAGAGGGGGCATGAGCTGGCACGAGCGCACAGTGGAGCCGGGCAGGCGAGCGTTTCTACTTGCTGGTGTCAGTCTTTCCCTGGTGCACCGGCCCTCTGGGGTTCCTGTCAGGGGCCTTCAGGGACAGGGCCCAGAAGACGCAGAGAGGAGGCGGCCAGGAGCCTTGCCCCTGCTGCTCCCATGCACGGCTCATGGGGGACACGTGTGTCTCCCTGGTGAGCTCTGACCTGCCTCTGATCCCCGTCCCGTGGGCAGGACTCGGATAAGCCACCAGGTAGCCAAGCTGACACGAACCACTCCCTGGTGGCACCCTGCAGCCCACAGAGGGGCAGTGGACAGTGCTGGGCCCGTTCCTGCGCCTGCCCTCCCCCTGTTCGGCCCTCCAGAGGGCGTCTGCCTTCTCGGGGCACAGAGCTGGGCCTGAGGCCACAGCCACGCTCACGCTCTCGCGGGCAGAGCCCGAGCTGTCAGCCCCTCCCGGGCCCACAGGGAGTGGCGACCTCACCTGAGGTCTCCGCCGTTCATGATGGTCATCACCAGACAGAGGTCAGTCTTGGTTTCAAACGCGTAGGCCAGAGAGACGATGAACCTGCTGTTCACCTTCTCCAAGATCTTCTTCTCCACCATGGCGCCCTGGGGAGCGAGGGTTCCAGCGGCCTGGTTAGCAGGGGACGACGCTGTGGACACAGCCCAGGCCCCATACGCCGGAAATGCCCCAGCCTCCCTTCCCAAGCAACACAGGCATACGGGACACACACCCATGGGGAGGCTCACGCGGCGTGCACAGAGAACAGCCCACACACAAGCCACATACACAGCCACACGTGCAGAGTATAAGCATGAGCCGTGCTTGGTCCCACAAAAGCACACGTACAAGCCCAAACATGTCTCCCGCGTGCTGCCTACGTGTGGGGCCACACCACACGCTTATGCATGGACACAAGGAGACAGTCACAGTCCGAGAGACTCGCACACACCCGTGTGCACGTGACGAAACCGAGGCTGCAGCTGTGATCCAGGCTGCGTGTGGCAGCGGCCATGACCCGCTCTGTGGCCTTTGGCCCTTCATGAGGGGTCACAGTGGCCGTGAGGACTGAGCCATGAGCAGTGCTGGGCGGGCCTGTGGCTTTCCAGGCTTGCCCGCCCATGGAGCCCGCAGTGCCGCCTCACCACGCCTGCGCCTGCCGTGCGTGCGGCTGAACTGGGCCTGGGGGCAGGCAGGCTCTGGGCCAGAGGGGCCGCACAGGAGCTGGGGGCCGAGTCGCGTGGGGAGAACTCAGGGCTGTGGGGGACGGGGCAGGTGCGGGGAGTGGGCGCCCGGGGTGCCCTGCCTTCCCTCCTGCCTGCAGGCTCGGCTGCTCCGGGGGCCATGGCTGAGCACCCGGGGTCCAGAGGGGCATCTGCCCTGCCTGGACCCCGCCTGGACAACACAAGCCAGGCTCTGGGAAGGCCTCCAGGTCGGAGTAAGGGCTCTGGAGAACCAGACCCCCCCACCCCTCCAGCACTGTCTTCAAGACTCAGGGCTGAAAGTGAGGCTGGTGCTTGGACCCCCACCAGGCGCAGCCTAGACTGGGCAGGGGGCTCGTGCAGAGCAGGGGGCATGCCCTCCAGATGGGCACCACGCAGGGCCCTCAGTGCTGACAGCCGGCAGGTGCCAGCACCAGGAGGGAGCAGAGGCAGGCCACAAGGAGGGGTCAGCACCTGTGAGCATCCCTGGAACATATACCACATACACTATATAGACTATGTACACAATAAATACTACACACAGATACTATGTATACTATAGACCAGGTATACTATATATACTTCACATATTTTAGATACTATGTATATGATATATACAACATATACTATGCATCCTGTCACTCTCTTTGGCTTTAACTGTGCTCCCTTTGACTTGTGGACCATTGAACTTTCTGATCTTGGAGTGCGATGGTATAAGCTAAAGAGTTCTGGCACACACAAAATCCTCTACATTCTTGAATGCTCAAGACAGCTTTACAATATCTTACACTGCATCTGTGCAAACCTGTTTTTTTACTAACACTGACAGTCTTTCTTGAACATTTTCTCTAAAGGAGAAAATAGAATTAGCTAAGGCTCAGTTAACCTATCAGAATTAGAATCCATTCATTAATTAGATGATCCTTTATACATCTCATGTTTAGAAAAATTAATAAAGAAGAGTCAGAGAGATTACTCACTAGGAAAGGGGAAGGGGGAGACTTAGATTCCCGGCACTGCATTGCCCCCTGAGCCCTGAAAGCAGCCCTCAAGATAGAGTTAGGAATAACCTCTGAGCATCCAAGCCCTCCCCAACCAAAAAATACAATAGCCATAATAAAGAGTATAATAAACTCTTTCACAGGAAATATTCAATGCAAATCCTAGTAATTGAAATTTAAATATCCTTTCACATTTTTTTGTTTTTCTTTTTTTTTTAATTTTTATTAGTGAAACACCATAAGGTACAGTTGTAGACTTACAAATTTTTGTACTTGGGTTTCAGTTATACAATGATCCAGTACCCAACCCTCCACCAGTGCCCATTCTCCACCACCACTGATCCCAGTATCCTTCCCACCCCACACCCATCTCCCCATGCCACCCTGCCTCTGTGGCAGGGCACTCCCTTTTGTTCTCTCTCTCCTTTTGGGTGCTGTGGTTTCCAAAAGAGGCATTGAGTGGAAGTCATGTTCGGTCTAGAGTCTACTTTCAGCATGCGTCTCCCATCCTGGGAGGATCTTCCCAATACCCGTTATTTGGTGCTCCCTTCTCTATCTGAGTTGCCTTTTCCCCTAGAGTGTGCGGCTGGCCTGCAAGCCATGGAGTAAACCTCCTGGTATTTATCTCAGCTATTCTTGGGTGTTAGTCTCCTATTTTGTTACTTTATGTT